>JACXGI010007009.1:0-39216 GCA_016801175.1 Esox masquinongy
CATAAAAATAATAAAAAGACCTAACAAAAATTATAAAAAGGAGAAGGGGTGAAGTGGCGAAGTAGTTACACCAGTGTCTCGACCACAAAAAGCCCCCACTCATTACGCACGGCTACCTAACGGTGATAACGAAGTGCGTTTTAAGTGGTGAGGGACAAGTAGTGGTTGATTGGGTCACGTCGCTCGGGTGAATCTCTTCTCATTAACCAACTCGGGGAATTACTTTAGGTCGGTACTTCAATACCTAGGTATTTTAGGTTGGTACTTCAATAACAGATAATGTTTTTATTTACAAACTATTTTTATTTGTGAGTTGTGATGAATATACGCACAGATTTTCTAGATATATTTACGAATATTGAGACATCTAACTCCATAGGTGGGAGGTTGTGCGCGCGCGTCTGTGTGTGTGAGAGAGGGTGGTTGTGCTTAATGCGTGTGTGTGATGTGTGTTGTGATGGGGAGGGGATGTTGTGTGTGTTGTTCATGTGTTGTGTGTGTGACAGGTTGGTTGTGTGTCACTGAATGACAGTCTGCTCCTCTGCTTATTCCACAGTATGGATCATGGTGGAGAGTGGAGGGTGAAATCAGGCCTGAAGAAATGTAAGTTATTTATTATACAGAACACATATACAGCTGGTGTGTGTGTTCACATGCATGTTTGTGTGTATGTCCTTGTGTGTATATACAGTGGGGAGAACAAGTATTTGATACACTGCTGATTTTGCAGGTTTTCCTACTTACAAAGCATGTAGAGGTCTGTAATTTTTTATCATAGGTACACTTCAACTTTGAGAGACGGAATCTAAAACAAAAATCCAGAAAATCACATTGTATGATTTTTAAATAATTAATTTGCATTTTATTGCATGACATACCTATTTGATACATCAGAAAAGCAGAACTTAATATTTGGTACAGAAATCTTTGTTTGCAATTACAGAGATCATACGTTTCCTGTAGTTCTTGACCAGGTTTGCACACACTGCAGCAGGGATTTTGGCTCACTCCTCCATACAGACCTTCTCCAGATCCTTCAGGTTTCGGGGCTGTCGCTGGGCAATACGGACTTTCAGCTCCCTCCAAAGATTTTCTATTGGGTTCAGGTCTGGAGACTGGCTAGGCCACTCCAGGACTTTGAGATGCTTCTTACGAAGACACTCCTTAGTTGTCATGGCTGTGTGTTTCGGGTCGTTGTCATGCTGGAAGACCCAGCCACGACCCATCTTCAATGCTCTTACTGACGGAAGGAGGTTGTTGGCCAAGATCTCGCGATACATGGCCCCATCCATCCTCCCCTCAATACGGTGCAGTCGTCCTGTCCCCTTTGCTGAAAAGCATCCCCAAAGAATGATGTTTCCACCTCCATGCTTCACGGTTGGGATGGTGTTCTTGGGGTTGTACTCATCCTTCTTCTTACTCCAAACACGGCGAGTGGAGTTTAGACCAAAAAGCTCTATTTTTGTCTCATCAGACCACATGACCTTCTCCCATTCCTCCTCTGGATCATCCAGATGGTCATTGGCAAACTTCAGACGGGCCTGGACATGCGCTGGCTTGAGCAGGGGGACCTTGCGTGTGCTGCAGGATTTTAATCCATGACGGCGTAGTGTGTTATTAATGGTTTTCTTTGAGACTGTGGTCCCAGCTCTCTTCAGGTCATTGACCAGGTCCTGCCGTGTAGTTCTGGGCTGATCCCTCACCTTCCTCATGATCATTGATGCCCCACGAGGTGAGATCTTGCATGGAGCTCCAGACCGAGGGAGATTGACCGTCATCTTGAACTTCTTCCATTTTCTAATAATTGCGCCAACAGTTGTTGCCTTCTCACCAAGCTGCTTGCCTATTGTCCTGTAGCCCATACCAGCCTTGTGCTAGTCTACAATTTTATCCCTGATGTCCTTACACAGCTCTCTGGCCTTGGCCATTGTGGAGAGGTTGGAGTCTGTTTGATTGAGTGTGTGGACAGGTGTCTTTTATACAGGTAACGAGTTCAAACAGGTGCAGTTAATACAGGTAATGAGTGGAGAACAGGAGGGCTTCTTAAAGAAAAACTAACAAGTCTGTGAGAGCCGGAATTCTTACTGGTTGGTAGGTGATAAAATACTTATGTCATGCAATAAAATGCAAATTAATTATTAAAAAATCATACAATGTGATTTTCTGGATTTTTGTTTTAGATTCCGTCTCTCACAGTTGAAGTGTACCTATGATAAAAATTACTGACCTCTACATGCTTTGTAAATAGGAAAACCTGCAAAATCAGCAGTGTATCAAATACTTGTTTTCCCCACTGTATATGTCCCTTGTGTAAGTGTGTGCATGTTTGTTTCCTTATGCTCGAGCTTATGTTTATTTCCGTGTGTTTTGTCTGAGTGTCATAATATCCAGTATATGACAATAAAGAAATAAAACATGCATATGTGTGTATACTGTAATATGAAGGTAAAATGTGTCTTGGTCTTATCCATCAGATGTCTGTGATCTCACACTGGACCCAAACACAGTAAACAGAAACCTCTCTCTGTCTGAGGAGAACAGAAAGGTGACAAGGAGGGAAGAGGAGCAGCCGTATCCTGATCACCCAATGAGATTTCAGGACAGGCCACAGGTGTTGTGTAGAGAGAGTCTGTCTGGACGCTATTACTGGGAGGTAGGGTGGAGTGGGTTATTGGCTGGGATAGGAGTAACATATAAAGGAATCAACAGGAGAGGACTGGGTGATGACTGTTCTCTTGGATTCAATGACAAGTCCTGGAGTCTGTTCGGTACAGGTAACAGCTACTGTGTCAGACACAATAATAAGAAAACTGACATACCTGTCACCTCCTCAGACTCCCACAGAGTAGGAGTGTATCTGGACTGGCCAGCCGGCAATCTGTCCTTCTACAGGGTCTCCTCTGACACACTGACCCACCTGTACACATTCAACACCACATTTACTGAGCCCCTCTATCCAGGGTTTTGGGTTTGTATTGACTCCTCATTGTCTCTGTGTCTGATTATCCCTGTGTCAAAAACAACATGAGGTTCTACTCTAATCATGGTCATGTTCAGCAGGACACCCTGTAGTAAAACACCAATAAATTTTCTCTGACAATAGTAGTCAGTAAATATATCATATGATTGAAAATATTCCTGCTTAAACACCACTGAAGATTTAACCTGTGAACTAGAGTCATTCATTAAATGAATGAATCACCACACTGTCTGTAAAACCTCATGTAGAAAACATTGATATCTGTACTTTTGAAATTGTTGACAAAACATTCCTGCTTCTGTAAATAAATTACAATGCCCCAGATTTGACACAATAAAGGTGTTTTAAAGTAGATATGCAAGATTGTGTTGAAAATATAACTTCATTAATATAAAGTCCAGTGAGTGTGTAGACAGAGTGCTGTAAATTGTTAACTATACACAGTCAAAAAACCTGCAAAATAACAGGCAATTTATACTCCTGTTTAATAAAGTGTAATACAGTAATTTGCTATATGCAACAATGCATTGCTAGAGCAAACAGTCCACATTCAGTTTTGGTCGTAGATCAGTGCATTTTGCATTGCATGCAGGAAAAATTAAGAATTTATCAAAGCTACAATCACCTCAGGAGACTTTGTTTACCATTTTTTCAAGAGTGCCTTTTTTTGTTTTGATGTTTTGTCATCACCCATGAGTGTAATGTGTTAATAACAGAAACATTTGTGTTACATTCATATCATTTTTGTCCTATGGACTCATCAAATTAGCATTTAATATTAGATTGTTAACTATATTGCCTTTTAAATTTCAATTATGGCTTTTATTGTGATAAAGAAAGTCTGAGTGCTGCCAGCATAATATCCTGCTGCTAAAATAGCGCTAATGAAGCCTTGAATGGCCATCACTAGGTGACGATAACTGACTTTTTCGTCAAGTGAAAAGACAAGAGAATCGTGGAATCCACCAGAAATAGTCTCAATACTGTATAACCGTAAACATTTTTAGTTGAGGCTTACTATAACGTAGCTACTGAATGTAGTAACCAGCTAAGTTTTTGTCTATCCTGACCCAAAAAGCATGCCCGGATGCTTACTTCGAAAATCCACAAGAAAAAGTTGCACTATAACCGTAAACAGTTATATTGCGGCCCGCAATTAAAATGATTGAATGTCGCTGTCTTCACTGGATTCGAACGCAGGTCTCCCACGTGAGTGGCACTGTCTTTAACCACTACGTCATGGCGCTACATGTTTTACCAGTCGCTAGACACCATTAACCATTGTGTTAAACTGACTAACTCTTATTAAGTTTACCTCCACCACAAATAGCATCTATGGACTATGGCTTTTGCCACTGGCCGTTTTAACAGCTTATTAGCCAGTAATAGGCTTACTAGTATCTACTAACTTCCTAGGAATAGTCATAAGAAATAAGCAATTGCTAGCGAGACTGAAGATGTATTTTTCCCCGCCAAAGATATTTCATTTCATGGCACAAAAACATTAGTTTTTCTTTCGTGAATGACATTGATACAATAACTATAGGTGACGATAACTGACTTTCTTGTCAAGTGAAAAGACCAGAGAATCGTGGAAACCCCAACTCTTTTACTGCCCAAGGCGTTTTGATAAAGCCTATATTATTACCCCCAAAAGCATGCACATACAATGATTACATGTAGATATGATTGCAAATACAATACATGTGCGGTAAGCGCATCCAATGGAACTGCAACTATCTGTCATTTTGAAGTATAATGGATAATAGTATTGTGGAGTTGTCGATGGAGGGCAATGGAAGGAGAGTTTGTTTTGCCCGCCAGTGGGCGTTCCCATATGCTGTGACGACACGTGAAAACTATCAATTATCTCTGGATGTACTTGTAATCATGTTATATATGGAATGCCATTTAAGTCAATATTAAATAAATAAATATGGCTATAAAATAAATCCTAAAATAAAGAAATGAGGCAATAAATATATAAATATATAAATGAGTCAATATATTAAAAAATGTATTTTTTTTTCAAAATTATGTTTTTCAAATGACTACTTTTATTGATTTCAAGGTACTTTTATTTCATAATATCACATTTATTTATTTCAAGTGACTTGTATTTTATAGTGACACATTTATTTCATGAAACATTTCCATTTGGTATATTCAAATGAATGGGGCGTGGTTATCTCAGTTTCAGACCAAAGCAACAGCAGCACTGAATCACTGAATTTGAATATACGAAAAGGGAGCGAACATTTCTGGCAGATGGAAAGGACAGTAGGCTACAAAAGAAAACATTGTTGTTGCTCATTGTTCGGATGCATGCGATTTCTGATTCCCAATAAAGTTTCTCAAAATTATTGAGTGAGGCTGCCAACCGCCTCGACGGGACGATGTCGCCGTGTGGACTCATCCAGGACAAACTGGCTTGCACATCCATTTGATTCAGGTACAAGTTGCTTTGTAAAATGAACATCATTACTTTTGTATTATATGTATGTTAGCTATCTAGATGTTTGTTGTATGTAAACCAGATTAACTTGATGACACTGTGTGGACACTAGTGATGGCAAAATGTTAGATAAGGTAGCTACCTACAGTCCTAATATACAGTAGCCACTTGTGTGTGTTGATAGCAATTGATTTTGTTAAATAACAGTACAGTAGCCTCATGTTTTCTAAGTTAGTCTCATACCTAGCCGTTAGTAATAACAAATGCTACCAGTAACGTGTACCTTGTTAGTTAATCAAGATAAACGTGTGCAACTCTAGCTACCAATAAAGCATATATTAAATTCAGTCCATACAGTAGTTGCTTCATATATTGACTTAATTGACAAATTTGCCATGATTCTTGGTAAGCGATTTGCTTGAATACTGACTAGTTTACAGATTATTGGTTTATATGTACACCACTAGGAGATAGATGTACCAGAATAAGAAGTGTGAAGAACTGGTGCACACTAACTGTTGATCTTCCTGGTCTCCAGGCACTGTTGGAGGTGTGACAGACAATAATGTCCAGAAGAGCAGGTAGCGAAACATGAGTACTTATGAGAACGATAAGCATGGCATATTGAGGTTCTGTCTATAGAAGTTCTCAGTCTCCTATTGCTGGCTTGCATATCAAGTTAACACGGTAGGTCCATATTTGGGGACCAGACATTGCTCTGTGACATGCATTTAATGCGTTTCCTTTTTTAATAGAATTATTTGAATTACCATTTTTTTGTCAGTCATTCTTCAATATTCACACTTAAATTGTCTCTGAATAATAAATGGTGATGTAAGATATTTAAGCAATTAGGCAGGAAGTGTGTAGTATATGACCAATATACTAAGGTATTTTCTTCTGTCACAACGTGACAGAACGCCTGGATACAGTTCTTTACATTGTATATCAGCCATACACCTGAAATGTCCTGCATTACTACTATTATAAACCTGTTACTAACTTGTACCAGATCTTATAGCTAATCAACATTTAGTGTTTGAACAACCCAGTTAATAATCCTATACTATTACTCAAGTGATATAGAGTAAACAACATTAAGAGCTTAATTTAATCTCTAATGTAAATAACACATTTCACACTAAGTACTAGTGTTTCATAGATTTGATTTCAGACCGAAGCAGGATTCAAACTGGGGAGTTTTAATTGTTCTGTTACAGTCTGACAATGTTGCTGATGTTAGATTCTAAGGAAAAATGTGTGTGCTATACAGGTCCAGGCATTCATGTGATTATCATATACAGCTCCGGAACAAATTAAGAGACCACTGCACAGTTTTCTTTCCTTTCCAAAAAAGTTGAAAAGGAAGGTTTTGAGTTAGTAACAGAAGGGTTAAAATGCATTCCTGGTAAATTGTGTTCATCTACTGCTTGAAAGATTGTCAGCTCTCATTTCAAATTGAACACTGATTTTGCTGTAGTATATGAAGCAACTACTGTATGGACTGAATTTAATATATGCTTTATTGGTAGCTATGGGGGCACAGGTTTACCTTGATTAACTAACAAGGTACATGTTACTGGTAGCATTTGTTATTACTAATGGTTAGGTATGAGACTAACTTAGAAAACCTGAGGTTACTGTACTGTTATTTAACAAAAACAATTGCTATCAACACACACAAGTGGCTACTGTACATTAGGACTGTAGCTAGCTACCTTATCTAACATTTTGCCATCACTAGTGTCCACACAGTGTCATCATGTTAATCTGGTTTACATACAACAAACATCTAGATACAGTGGATATAAAAAGTCTACACACCCCTGTTAAAATGCCAGGTTCTTGTGATGTAAAAGAATGAGACAAGTATGAATCATGTCAGAACTTACTCCACCTTTAATGTGACCTATAACGTGAATAATTCAATTGAAAAACAAACTGAAATCTTTGAGGGGGAAAAATAAAAAATAAAAAACCTGGTTGCAAAATACTTTTTATATCCCCTGTAGCTAACATACATATAATACAAAAGTAATGATGTTCATTTTACAAAGCAACTTCACCTAAAGCGCTTACCTGAATCAAATGGATGTGGATGTGGATGGATGTCCTGTATGAGTCCACACGGCGTCACCGCCCCGTCGAGGTGGTTGGCAGCCTCTCTCAATAATTTTGAGAAGCTTTATTGGGATTCAGAAATCGCACGCATCCGAACAATGAGCAACAACAATGTTTTCTTTTGTAGCCTACTGTCCTTTCCAACCGCCAGAAACGTTCGCTCCCTTCTCGTATATTCAGATTCAGTGCTGCTGTTGCTTTGGTCTGAAACTGTGAGATAACCACGCCCCATTCATTTGAAAATAACAAATGGAAATGTGTCATTATTAAATAAATGTGTCATTATGAAATACAAGTCACTTGAAGTAAATAAATGTGGTATTATGAAATAAAAGTACCTTGAAATAAATAAAAGTAGTCCTTTGAAAAACATAATTTTGAAACAAAGAACCTATTCATTTATGTATTCACTCATTTATATATTTATAGCTTCATTTCTTTATTTCATAGACATATTTATTTATTTAATATTGACTTAAATGGCATTCCAGAGTTACAGCACTAGACCAATAGGGAGCGCCAACTGAATTTAATATATACGGGGTGGGAATCAGGAAATAAAGGCAGAGGATATTTTGAGAGGCATCCAGCTGCAGCCCCGCAGACTCGGCTGGCTAAAATTCATACTTCCGTTTCGTCCTTTCATTTTCAGTCTTTCAGAAACCTCGGAGATGACACAGGTAAGAAAATGATTCAACTTATAGATAGTCATAAAATGTATCTATGAAGTCATAAAATAATGATGTTATCTATAAATAATTTATTAATAATTTATCTATAAATAATTTATAGATAAAGTCATCATTCAAATACATACATATTTTCTATCTGTCGAAATCTCTAGCTAGTTAGTAGCACTGTTTGTTTTCAAGGTACTGTGTCAGGTCACTTGTAAAACTGGCCATTGTTTTAAGTTTGCTGCTGCACCTATATACAGTAGCTAGCTACTGTAGCTACACATTGTTTATAACGAAAGTTATGTAGGTAGTTACAGGTTTACTTTAGCTTTGAGCAAATCTATTGCAGTAGTGATTTCACACTTAAAATAGAGTTAGGGTTTTCACCTTATTATGGTGTGATTCATGGCTAATCGGGTGCGAGAATTCAATGCCCAGATAAAGCCCTGCCTCCATGCCAATAGAGGCTCAAAACTTGGTTTTGAGAAAACATGATTCGAATGAAGGTGGGAAGAAATTGTAATCGTAAAAAGAAGCGAATGTGGAAAAAACGTGTTTGAACGAACACATTTTAAAATCGGACGTGAAAATCCATTTAATGATTTTAGCAAACACTTTTTCCACGCTTGAATCAATTTTTTTCATACGATTGAATTTAGTTTTTTCATACTATGAAATATTTCAGTTACGTTTTTCTTTTCTGACAGTCAATACATTTGAGTTCAATTTGGCTCCATAACATACGACACGTGTCCGTTGCCTCGCGTGAAGCGCATCTCATTCACATTTTTGGTTCTGAAAATCCCATAAATTGGTGATTTGGAAATTGCACATGTCAGTATCTCAATTTCAATTATAATTCACTTAATCATGCCGCTATGTGTATAAAGTATAATGGTTTTAACAAGCTAGATTTAGCAATAGGTAGATGTAAGGGCAATTATGAAACGGAAGTAAACAACGGTGGAATTATCTAAATGTTACTAAGGTTACTCGAGTGACAACAGTTTGAAATAGCAAGTGGGTCAGGAAATTACGAAACGGAAGTGACGAAACGAAAGCATGACTTATAGCCAGCCGAATTTTAACTAGCCGAGTTTTAGCCAGCCGAGTCTGGGGGCTGCATCTGGATGCTATTGGATATTTTACACCTCGCTTGGCGTCTGTGTGACTCATTACATGGTGTCAGAATTCTTCAAAAATACACATGGAAGGATTGAAGTTGCACACTGCTGCATGTAATAGGAGGTTATCCGCTCAAGAGCTGCAACACATTTCAGTTTGAAGAAGACAGAACAGACATACAAGTACTAATAAAGAAATAAACCACAAAGAAATGTGACTTTTTAAAGACGTGTTCAACACGCAAGTACAGGCACAGGAAGAATCCATAAATCAGTACGTCATAGATTTGAAAAAGAAAGCCAAGTTGTGTGTGTATGGACAACTACGCAACAGTTTTATCAAAGACAGGATTGTTGTCTGCATTTATGACGACCAAGTCAGGGCTAGATTGTTGAGGGAAAAAGATTTGGATCTGCCAAAAGCGGTTCACATTTGTCACACGTCAGAGGTGAGCAAAGCACAAATAAGCCAAATACAAGCACAATCACACCCAGAGCTAACTGTTCACGAATTAAAAAACAGAGGAGCGAGGCCCAAGGCGATGTCCTTGCAGCGTACGTGATGCAATTTCAGACTGCAAATACTGCGGCAGGCACCATTCCAAAGGGAAGTGTCCTGCATATGGCGAAACTTGCAAAAAATTTGGTAAAGTAAATCATTTTGCTTCCAAATGCATGTCAAAAACACCAAAAGCAGTTCATAGATGGGAGGAAAAGGCAGATGATTCAGAAGCTGAATTTTATTTAGATACAGTGCAATCAATGGATGGAGATGACTGGAAAATACACCTCAAGATAAATGGTATGAAATTAAAATTCAAGATAGACACCGAAGCACAGTGCAACATCATACCTAAGTCACTGCATGACCGTTGTTGCAACAAAATGCAAAGATCAGAAGCCAAACTAATTACATATGGAGGACAATGCCTAAAGCCGAAAGGAAAATGCCTGCTCTTAGGAGAATACAAAGGGAAATACCACAATATTGAAAACCAAATTCTGGAAGAAGACATACAACCACTGGTGGGGATAAAAACGTGTACAAATGGGACTCATCAAACGCATTGGGTAACTGACGGAACATCAAGGGAAGAACATACAGGACAAATATACTGATGTATTCGAAGGACTAGGGTGTAGTCAACACATGAAACTCAAGCAAGATGCTCGTCCAGTGGTACATGCACCATGCAGAGACCCAGTGGCTCTTAAAAAGAACGCCAAAGATGAGTTGAAGGCTTTTAAACTTTAAATCCACATCTGTGTCTAGAATTAAATGTTTTATACAACCCAGTATACATTTTTCCTTGCTTGTCATACAACTGCTGCTTTGTTTGATCTCTTTTACAGTGAATGGAATGTCACAGATTTGACCGATGTGGATAATAAAACAAATAATAATATGATTTTAATATGGGGTCTATTATGGTATCTTATTACTTTCACCTTCCTAGTTCTCTCATGTTCTCTCATATTAATTCACATCGGATAAGTACAGATTGTGGGACATCTAAAAAAATGTCAAAGGTAAACCCTAAAAAATGAAAAACACTAAAACATTTGTTTTTGAGTTTATCAGCCTGTGTATGTTGAGCAAAATTAATGAGCTCAAATGTCTCTTAGCTCCACCTCCTGATGACACAGCTGAAAACAGAAGTAAAGTTTCTTTACAGGATCCATTCTGATATGACTGAGCAGCATATTTTTTTATTTTATCTTTAAACTGGAATAGATTAAGTATTTCATAATTATAATTCAAAGATTAAAACAGAGAGTGACCACACGGAGTAAGTCATCACTTTTTGAAGGACTACTATAGTTAGTCAGTCTGTTTTCAAAGTGAAAGTAAATCAGTTGGTCTATGTCATCAGTAAAATGTAGTTGAAGGGGGAAGTCAAAAGAGGATTTTAGTCCATGTTTTTGTTAATGATGTGTCTTTGTTCAAGGTAATGTGTAATTCTTTTCAGTTTGTGTCTGAACCAGATATTGTGTGTCTCTGTCTTTACAGTTGAAGTCTTGATCCAGGAAATGTTTTTCCATGATGTGTTCACAGGTTTAAGGACAGAGGGTAAAGGACTGGACAAAGCCTCTAAAATCAGTTTCTCTGGGGAGAGAGAGAAGGGCACTGCCTCTAAAATGAGTCTCTCTAGGGAGAAAGAGAAGGGCACAGCTTCTAAAATTAGTCTCTGTGTGGAGAAAGGTGAAGAGGGCCCTGCCTCTAATATGAGTCTGTCTTGTAAACATGAAACCAAAGCTCAAAGGTCAGACATTAATTTAAGAATGTATGTTATAATAATAATGTTATGATACTGACACCATAATAATCATTTTATGGTATGATATAAACACTAAAACAATATGATATAACAAGATGATATAATATTAACACTGTAATAATTAATGTTATGATATCCCTAAGTGAAACAGAGTGTTTTTCTTTACCCTGGGGTAACTATTCAAAATAGTTCAGGTCATTAGTTCCCTCTATTAATGCCCAATATTGGTTACTGACCCACTGAGCATTTACCACTGCAGGAAGATGTTAACACTATAATGCAATGTTATATTTCCCCATCTGAGGTTACGAGTAGATAAGTGAAGAAATGTTTGTGTTGTACGTTGTCCTGTTCTCCTGCAATTGTAAACCTTTGGCCAGGTCACTCGTTGTCTGGGTTAAATAGTCATGAATATCAAATAAAATAAATGGCCTAGTAAATTCATTTTAAGATGAAGTACCATTCTAAGAATGTATGTTTCCCATCAGAATAGATGAGAGAAGTAATGTTGGTCTCTGTTGTGTTTAAGGATAATCTATCAGGAGAGACCAGCCTCATCTGTACTCAGCCATGTGTCTATGAAGAGTGACTGGTCTATGGGAAAACCTATAAAGTTCAAAGAGAGAGTCTTTTCTACTGAACAAAGGTAAGAACTTGTGGTTCAGTGAAGATATTCAGTGAAGACATGATCAGTGATTATAGGCACAGGCACAATCGTGCATCTAGCCATACTGTGTAAACATACAATTGTATGTATACAAGCACAGTGTGCTGAATCAAAGAATGCATTGTTGAAATAACGAATAATCAGTGTTGTAGTGATTTAACATGCCACGGCCTAATGATTGGTTTTCCGGGTACAGAAATGGATCTATTGCCATGGTTGAGCTGCCCATGATGAGAGTATCTTGAACGTTATGTGAGGTTGACTGTCTGTACGTGCGTGCAGTGTGTTTCTTTTGAAGGGGGTGATTGCACACACAATATATAAAAAAAATGAAGGGGGTGGGGTGAGTGGAGGTGATGCTGCTGTTGATGATATACAAATAGACGACTGATGTCTGATGGGTCATAGTTGATCTGCTCCCAAAAAAAAACGGTAGGGTCAGTGAATAAACAACACTAATTTTTATTTGGATCCCCATTAGTTGATGTCATGAACATTTGAAGTCATTTAGTAGACACTCTTATCGTATACAGTGTGTATAGAAAGACACCACCCCCTTTCAAAATGTTCACCTTTTGTTACCTTACAGCCTGAAATTATAACACAAAATCAGACAGCTTTATTTACACAGAATAACCCACAATATCCAAGAAATTCTAATTCTAAAAAATCTGAAAACTGTCTGATTTTCTAAAACAGATAAATTCCGTACTTCAGTAAATGCTGAGGTATTACCAACAACCTTTCAGATCACAGATAAAGCTAATTGGCTTCTATATGTGATCAGTTGTAGTGATTTTGATTAATTTAGAATAAAATATTTTTTTATAGAGGACTCCACTACTTAGTACGCCAAATTAATCTTTTCTATGTATCTTGTATGTTCCATGGCGGGCATAGTGGACATATATTGCCTTGACATAATATATTTTGGGTCATTTATAAACTAATTTAATTCTGTTGGTTCTCTATTAGCATTGTTTATTTTACATGAATGTATATGGCGAGTGTCGTTTGTTGTCCTCCAAAAAGGGGTGGGAACATGTTGTGAGCCAAAGTTCCCAGATGTGCCGGTCTGATGTATGGTTTACAAGTTTGATAGGTTTGGAGTTTTGTAATAAGACTTTTGAAATACTGCACCATACTATTCTGCCGTACAAAGGCAAAGCACAGTAACTACAAATTTGGTCAAAATTGAGTTAAGACTCAAAATGGGCATTGTGACATCAGTTCTGTCTTGTGACAAAGTCTCCTGGTTCAATTTTGTCACGTTTCAACTAGAGAAACTAGAGTGTCAAAATTGCAGTAACTACAAAATCCAAGCTAATACCAAGGCAAACTGCAGTAAGTGATGTGTTACTGCGTTCTGGCTTTGTTTTCCCGGCTTTGACACCACAGATACTGCGGTCTGCCTTGGTAGCCTTATCCTGGGGGGGATTCTAATACTGTTTGTCCTGAGCGTAACACTCCCTCACACAGAACCAACAAGCCAGCCAGCTAGCCTACCATAAACACCATGGCACAATCCCGTGGCAAAATGATGGTTGAACTTGCGTTAAAATGCAAATATCCAGAGAAAGGTGAGGAAGATGGCAAACTATGAACACCTAGCGAGGCAAATGACAGCTTTGGAATCAGTTAACGATAGCTAAATAAGTTACTGGCTAGCCTGCTGCTAGCAAATTAGACAGACAGCCTACTACTGTAATGAGCCGGTGCTGCAGAGCATAAGGAACCAGGTGAGTCATAATTAACGAGAGACATTTATTAAAATAAACACAGAAATGAAAGCACTGACACAAACAAAAGGGCTGAACGTTTCAGAAAAAAATTATAACCTAAAGCTAACCTAACTGAACATACATTAGACCTAAAGTAGGCTTCGCAACGAAAGATAACGCTCACTGAAACCCACGTTACAGGAAAAACACAAGGCAAACACGACATCCAAGGTGTTCATTCTGCAATGTCCAAACAAGGACTGATGCTTAGCACTGAACTTAAATAACCAACTAACGAGTCCGCCACAAACATCAATAAAACTATTAAAGCTTAAAAACAACATGTAGTAAGAAACACAACAAGAAAATTGGATGAAAACATTTAGTTTGTAGATACTGCACTTTGCTTTTGCAATAGTGTTTTTGTTATTTAAGGTCATCCAAAGGCAGAGTGCAGTATCTGCATTTTGATGATCAAAGGTCACATCAATGGTCATGGTTTTTATCTATAAAAACTTTCTTCCTAAGGCATTACATGGATGCATTACAACTAATCTACCCACAACATGTTTGACTGGCTGGTGTAAAAACTTTAAAGGCATTTTTCTCAGTTTCAGTGTTAGCGTAGTTATTGTACTTTGCCTTTGTAGGGCAGTTTAATTGATAGTAGTACCAAAGCATCTAAAAAACCTGTAACTAGAACAAACAGTTTGATCACATTACTCCAGTATTAGCATCTTTACACTGGCTGCCTGTTGAGACTAGTGTGAGGTGCGAGGGTAATGAGTGCGTAAAAATGTGAGGCAAAAAATAAGGAACAAACCAAACATCGACAAACGACAGGTACGATTATATTCGTATTATATTCTTATATATTAGACGTGTCCATGGAGTGTGCTGCTGCCATCAATCTCCAGCTGGTGGTTAATATATCAGTGAGGTTGAGTGCTGGAGTGGGAGAGAGCATGCAGCCCCACGCGGGGCATCTGTTACAACTAGGGCTGATTTTAAGGTTTTACCATTGACCTACAAAGCACCACATGGACTTGCTCCGACATACCTCTGATTTGGTCAAGCCATACATACCTACACATACCATGGTCACAAGATGCAGGCCTCCTTGTTGTACCTAGAATATCTAAACAAACAGCTGGAGACAGGGCTTTCTCCCACGAAGCTCCACTACTGTGGAATGATCTGTCTTTTAAAGTGAGAGACGCAGACTCAGTCTCAATCTTCAAGTGTCTAAAGACTAATCTCTTCATCAAGTTCTATGATTAAGTGTAGTCTGTTGGCGGCGGGTTCCACTGGGAAGACTTTCCTCTAGCCTGGACAAGGGGGAGGATGCCTCCCAGTTACCACGCCACCCTCAGTGCAGGGAAAGATTGTCCCCATTGCCTCCTGACAGGGCTGCTGTATGTCTGGGCCCTCATTTCTCAGCCCATAGTTGTACAATGCTATATTAGTTTTTCGAAACAACACTAATAGAGAACCAACAGAATTAAATTAGTTTATAAATGACCCAAAATATATTATGTCAAGGCAATATATGTCCACTATGCCTGCCATAGAACATACAAGATACATAGAAAAGATGAATTTGGTCCATATTTGTCAGCACTGGTAGGAACCCAAACGCAGACCGGACGAGTGAGGTGCAACAATGTGTATTTATTGAGAACAAGGGAGGCTGGGGAATTAGTGGGGTTGGTTCGAGGGCAGAGGCAGGTGGAGAGAAGTTGTGGGCAGGCAGGAGATCGGTACACAGGCTGGCGGCTGAGGTACAGGCAGGTAGCAGGCAGAGTAGTCGTAGACGAGCAGGAGATCGGTACACAGGCTGGCGGTGGAGGGACAGGCAGGTGGCAGGCAGAGTAGTCGCGGACGGTACACAGGCTGGCAGTGGTCGTTCTGGTGAGGGCTGGAGGTTGAGGAGGGTGGTGGAATCCTGTGGTCGAAGGAGAACAAGGTAAGCAATAGACAATCCTGACTGGGCGTTTAACTGAGCGGATTTTAGCTATAGACTGGGGCAAACGTAACTCGTATGACTGTGGATCAACGATCCGGCAGGGACGGGTTGTCAGGGCTCCTCAGAAATACAGCCGGTGATGAACCAAGCGGGACCAGGTGAGTGATCGCCGATTTGGGACGGCTGGTGCCGGCTCTACTCCAAGGAGCGACGCCACGCCCCCTAAGTCGTTACCCCAACAACCGGGAGAAGCACAACAAGGCACCTCAAGGGAGGGAGAATGTGACAATCTTAAATCATGTCCATTCAGTCTCCCAGCATCAAACTTGCACAATAACCCCAGTCTATGGCCAGAGGTGTCCTACCCGGACATCTATTCCTACCTTATTGAGTCTCCAGGTAAGCAAATAACCAGTGAAATAGTTTACTTTTCATTCCTGCTCTACAAATAATATACAAGCTAGCAATAGCACCGTGCTCTGACAGCTGACCTAGCTAGCTACGTTTGTCTGGGCGGTGTTTAACACCAGTCAGTATGCAGCTAATAGGTTGACTAGGTGACACTGACAGCAGTTCAACATGACAACAAAAGTAACAGGTGCGAAACGGAATGACAAGAGGGACAACAACCAACTACACAGCAACTCTTCGGCATAACAAGCGTTATTAATTTAAGCAGTCCGGTTTGTCTTGTTTACACTGTTGTAGTCTACGCGGGATGCAGGTTTGTTTTCCCCCTCAACGGGGCGTGGAGATGAGATCCTACTCTGGATGACGTATTCCCGGTCAAACGTATTAAATCTTGCATTCAAAACAACTCATGTTGCTTTCATTTGGTTTCTAAACATATTTCACCACAAGATCAGTGATTCAACATCTTAAGTTTTGGTGAAATACAATGAGAACAAGTCATCAAAACATAACAGAGTGTAATTCTCTCAGTGTAGTCTTTGGTCAGTCAAGACCAAACAATGTAAGACACGTTTCAAAACTTTTATTGCAGCATGTTCATTTATTTTGTTCTTATCAATTGTAATAAATTGTCACAGTTTGAGGGTGTCATGAAAGTAGGCACAGGCAGGATGGTGGTTCAACAGGTACGTTTATTTGAACCAACAGGAACAACAAAAGGAAACAGCACACAAATGAACAGAGTCCAAGGACAAACAATTACTGACCCCAGCGAGGGAAAGACAGGACTTAAATAGGATCCCCACTTAGAGACAACGCTGTACAGCTGCCTCTAATTGGGTAAAATAAAAAGCAGCAGCTTAGAGATACCTAGAGGCATCCATTCTGCCAGGTCCTGACTATCACCCCCAGACCAGAGAAGGCTAGGGACATCTTATAGCCAGGACCTGACAGTGCCCCCCCCCAAGGCTCGGGTCCCCGACTGCAAGACCAGGAACACCCCAGGAGGGGAGGGCAGAGGGTCAGCACCAGGACAGGTGGAGGCTCCGCCCCCAGAGCCGGATGTGGCACCGCGGCAGGGTGACGCTCCACCCCCGGAGCAGGACGTGGTGCCAGAGGAGCAGTTGGCGCCAGGGGAGTAGGAGGCGCCAGGCCAGGAGGTAGTGCCAGGCCAGGAGGTGGCGGCGCCAGGGGATCTGAAGGAGCCAGGACAGGAGAGGGAGGCTCCACCACGGACTCGGGCTCCCTTGGAGGGCCCCATAGCCCCCCCCCCCCCAAAAAAAAATTGTCTGGGATGGACTGAGCAGCAGAGGGCTGCGGACCAGGGTTTGGGTGCTTATCTGCTACTTCCATTTTTTTTGGTCGGTTATTCTGTCACGGTTTGCAGGGGACATGGAAGTAGGCGCAGGCAACACTGTACAGCTTCCTCTAATTGGGGAAAACAATAAGCAGCAGTGCAGAGATGCCTAGAGATATCCATTCTGCCAGGTCCAGACTATCTCCCCCAGACCAGTGCACAGATGGCGAGGGGCTTCCTTATAGCCAGGATAATACTATCAGAAAGAGATAAAATAAATGTCAGCATTTAGCACCCTACACTAATTTATGTCAATTCTGTTTTCCGCATTTGGCTATGATATCTGGTCCACATCACAATGGAAATCTTCATTTTTCATGCACTGCAGGAAAATTATTTTGGCATTGCAAACCCAAACGTGACATTGATCACTAGTGATGTCATGAAGTCTTATCCATGAGCTGTAGGAGGGTGACATGCTCATGGGGATAGCAGTCATAAACCTTCCACCTCCATGATAAAAAGGAGATTATGGGGAGGTCTAGGGTCAGGAATCAGGGATTGGCCCAAAACCATTCCTGAATCACCTCTGAATGGTTGAACCTAAGAGGTAGGCAGGGGCGATATCGTATAGAGATTTATATGTCAGTAGGAGGATCTTGTAGTCAATGCGTTGGGACATAGGAAGCCAGTGTAACTCACAGAGGATAGGGGTGATATGCTGCCGGGACTTGGTGTGAGTGAGTAGTCTGGCCGCAGTTTTGAACCATTTGGAGCTTATGGAGGGATGTAGATTTGATGCCAGTGAGTAGGGAGTTGCAGTAGTCAAGACGGGATGTTATGAATGCATGTATTAGGGTTTCAGCAGCAGGACGGGTGAGGGAAGATCTGAGTTTGGCGATGTTGTGAGGATGGAAGAATGAAGATTTTACAGTCTGTTTGACGTGCTGATCAAAGGAGAGTGTAGAGTCCAGAATGACGCCAAGGTTATGTGCGTGGGGGGATGAAGGTGTCATTGATGCTGAGATTGAAAGTGCCAGCTTTGGTGAGGGTGGATTTGGTTCCAATGAGTAGAAGTTCTGTTTTATCACTGTTTAGTTTGAGGAAGTTGTCCTTCATCCATGCTTTTATTGCAGTCAGACAGGATTCAATATGGGTCAGAGGGTGGTTGGTGAGAGACTTGGTGGCTAGATATATTTGTATATCATCAGCATAGCAGTGGAAATTTAGGTTGAAGTGACAGAGGATTTGACCAAGGGGAAGGATGTAGATGATGAAGAGTAGAGGACCAAGTACTGAGCCCTGGGGGACACCTTGAGTGACTGTAGCTGAGTCGGAGTTTAGGCCTTTGAGTGAGATGAAATGGATTTGGTTAGTGAGATAGGAATTCAGCCAGGAGAGTGCAGTTCCCTCAACACCCAGCCCCTCGAGCCTGGTGAGCAGAATCTGGTGGGTAACGGTGTCAAAGGCAGCACTCAGGTCGAGGAGAATCAGGATGTTGAAGGAACCGGCATCAGCAGAGAGGAGAAGGTCATGGACGACTTTGAGGAGTGCAGTTTCTGTGCTATGGATTGGCCGGAAACCAGACTGAAGAGGCTCATATAGATTATTTTTGAGGAGGTAGGCTTGGAGCTGTGAGGCAACAATTCTTTCAAGAGTTTTTGCCAGGAAGGGGAGATTGGAGATGGGGCAGAAATTGTTAAGGATGGTGTTGTCTAGTCCAGGTTTCATTAGGATGGGGGTGACAGCAGCAGTGTTGTAGCAGGAGGGGACAATACCATTGGTGAGGGAGAGTTTGACTATGCTTGTGATGTGTGGACAGAGAGCAGGTATGGAGGCTTTAAGCAGGACTGTGGGAAGAGGATCGAGAGAGCAGGTAGTATTTTTGGATGTCGTTATGAGTTTTGTGATGTAAGGAGAATCAACTCTGTGAGTCATTGCAGGGCTGAAGTAGTTTGCTGACAGTAGAGAAGAGGGTCCAGGAGTTCATACAGGAGCTGTTGAGTTTGTTTGAGATGTTGGAGGACCTAGCAGCACTGAGGGCATCTCTGTAAGCTCAAAGGTGGTGTTTGTAGGCTTCAGTGTGGACAGTGAGCCCCGATTTTCTCCCCCAGCATTCAAGGCGACAACCAACTTGCTTCATGGTTCGGAGCTCAGATGTAAACCAGGGGGATATGGAGGTGAAAGAAACATGTCTAGTTTTTAGTGGTGCCAGAGTGTTGAGAGAGACAGACATAGCAGTGTTGAGATGGTTAGCTTGTTCTTCAGGTGATTTGAGGGTGGAATCAATCGGAAGAGCAGAGCAGATGGCGTCTGATAGTTGGAGAGGGTCAACAGCATTGATGTTACAAAAGGAGATTATCCACTTGTCAGTGTTGTGTGGTACGTTGGAAGAAAATGAGAAATGAATTATCTTGTGGTCAGACAACGGAAATGAAGATGAAGTTATATGGGTAATGGTAAGGAAATGAAGATGGAGTTATATGGGTAATGGTAAGGAAATGAAGATGGAGTTATATGGGTAATGGTAAGGAAATTAAGATGGAGTTATATGGGTAATAGTAAGGAAATGAAGATGGAGTTATATGGGTAATGGTAAGGCCGACGGAGCAGACGAGGTCAAGTTGGATACAGTTAAAACAGTCCAGGACAGCGATTAAATCAGAAGTAAGTTTGGATTTAGGTGAGTCAAAGTGAATATTCATGTCGCCAAGCAGGAGAAGGTGAGGGGAGAGTGATGCAGCAATGGTGAGTAGTTCAGCTAAGTCAGAGAGGAATGAGGCATTAGCTTTTGGAGGATGATAAATAAGGATGATGGTCAGGGAGTTTGTTGATTTACAGGCAATATATTCAAATGAGGTGAAGAATGGAAGAGACAACTCAGTGATTTTAAAATGGGATTTGTATGGTACAGCAAGGCCACCACCACGACCTGTTAGGTGGGGGTGTGACAGATAGCTAAAACCATAGGGAGGTGGCTTGATTTAATATGTAAAAATCTCCGGGTGTTTGCCACGTTTCCGTTAGGAAAAGAAAGTCCTGATTGTTTTCCAGTATTAAATCATAGAGCAGGGGGACTTTATTAGTCATGGTGCGGGTGTTTAGGAGAGCAAGGTTAGTAATGCGAAATGTAGCAGCAGAGTTGTAAATTGTGGTACGTTGAAGGGAACGTAGGCAATTATGGTTTACAGTTCGATAGGTTTTATACGGCGGATGACGTGAGTGACACCAGAGGGAGGTGATTTTGCCTAAAGGACTGGAGTGAACAGACAGTTTGCGGCGTGAGCCTCGATGCAAGTAGGGGCGTCTACGTAGGATGCCAGATGAACGGGCATGCTCTATTACATCATAAGAAATGCCATAGTTTTTGTTTATGGATTGTAGATCGTCGGGGGAGTAAAACTTTGAAAGAAAACGGCTGGTGGGAACCACAGTAGTGCTGGGCAGAGGATTGCCAAAAGGAGTAGATGGGAGTCAACCGGCAGATACATGGCAGTCATAGGGGAACCTGCTCTGCCAATCAGACATTCAATCAGCCCACAACGCAGCCACCTATCATTTAGCACAAGCAGCCACTGTCAAACCACATTCTGAACAACCCAGACCAACAGAGAAAACCAACGAGTAAGTGGAGACTTACTCAGTGTAATTGAAGGCTGGGGCCCAGGCAATGGCAAACGAGTGGAGATCTGCTTGCCAGCGCGAGCGCCAGAGGGTATTGAACAGTGGAGATATCGTGGAGCTAGATAGCCATTCGGCATGTGCGGTAGCGGAGTAGTTGACAAGAGACTTTAAAACGTGATGGACAGTTCACACAGGCAGTCCAATAGTGGTATTCCAGAGAAGGAGACGTGGAAATCCAACAGTAGTATATTCCAGGACAGGGCAGAGAGGGAAGACAGGATCAGAATGAGTAGTGCCACGATCAGGTGCGTTATCCAGTTGGAGGTAATCACAGCAACGTAGTCGAGACACGGAAGATTACCGTGTAGATGACAGGCACACCGGCAGCAAGCAATACAAAACAAAAAACAGTAAAGCTACTAAACGTTTTAAAGAAGCCAGGAAGAAATAGTTGAACAGAGTTAGACAGTTCCAGTGAGAAGCGGCAATCCAACGCAATGCCAGCAGATACTCTCAACCAGAAGTAGAGACGAGACACGGGATGTGTAGGACTGGTAGTGTGGATGTGTACGTTTATTTGGTTATTTGTTTACTGGTTGTGGTTACTATGGATGGAAATCATGTCCTGTTTATGACAGTATTGTATAGTACATAGGCAATGCAGTGGTCTTTTGTGGTTCACACTACCAACACCAAGGTTGTGGGTTTGAATCCCCCAGAAGTTACATACAGTACAAATCTATGGCTTTAGGGTGGTGATTCTGTACTTTTCAATCTGAACATATTAGTCAAAACACTGTAAAATACATGCAATATATTCACCAAATGGTTGAGTAATGATGAATTAGGAACAATGAGCATAGTGATATTAAAAGGTATTTTAACAATAGAGAAGAAAATCATATGGAATGTTATGCCTGTACTTTGTATGAACATAATGTATTTCAATGTGAAATGTCTTTCTGCAACCCCGTTTCCAAAATGCTTCTAAAAACAGAATGCAATGATGTGCAAATCATTTATCCCTATATTTAATTGAAAATATTAAAAGGCAACATATCAAATATTGAAACTTAGAAATTGTATTGTTTTTGGAAAAAATACATGCCCAGATTGAATCTGATGCCAGAAACGCGTTTCAAAAAAAGTTGGGACAGGGGCATGTTTACCACTGTGTTGCATCACCTCTTCTTTTAACAACACTCGGTACGCATTTGGGAACTGAGGAGACCAATTGTTGTAGTTTTGAAAGTGAAAGGTTTACCCATTCTTACTTTATAGGAATTCAGCTGCTCAACAGTTCGGGGTCTCCTTTGTCGTTTCATAATGTGCCAAATGTTTTCAATGGGTGACAGGTCTAGACTGCACGCGAGCCAGTTTAGCACTCTTTTTGCACTTTTTAGACTCTTTTACTACAAAGAAAGTCCACTATAAACAAAAACATTGTTTTGTAATGTATTTAACTGTATTATTTCCAGGGACTATAAAAAGAGACCAGCCTCTCCGATACCCGGCTGTCTGTCCATGAAGAGTGATGGGACTATGGATCTAGCTATAATGCATAGACCTATAGAGATCAGAGAGAGAAAACATTCTACTGACCAAAGGTAATAAAAACTCATGAGTCACGGTCAATGATTGTCAATAACTAGTCTTCTTTGGTCCAACAATAAACAAAAAGACAAAACCTAATCTTTACAATGTACATACATTAAACAAAAACATTTGTATGACATTAAAGACATCAGGGTAAAAACAACACGTTCATGTTTTACAATCTCACATAATGTTGTTTTTATTATAAATAATCCCTTTTCCTGTTTTATAAAAAAAGTTACTATGAAAGTCGACCAAAAATTGATTATGGTACTACTAAGGTACTTCCTATTATAACATGTTTGAGTCTAAATCATGGAAATGTAGCATGTTTTTAGACTTAAAGTATGATGGTCCTACCATTAATAACACCATGCTATTGCATCATTTATGCTATTGTATAGATATGGATCATACACTGGTAATGCCATGGTAATTAACAATTAAGATAAATAACAAGTTACCATATTTATTAAGATGCATTAAATGGAACAATGGCAGTGTAATGCATTATATTTATCAACCCACCAAGACCAAAATACTTTGGTTTGTGTTATTGATACGTATTCAGCATTATGGACATTTGTTATATTCACTTATAGGTCACAAGCCTGTTTTGGGTTCCCTGTGTTGTCAGCAAGTCATGTGGAACAATATGAGATGCTGTACAGTATATTCAATGTAATTTGCAATAGGTATTGGTCTTGTATTGGCCAGCAGAGGGAGCCACTTACTTTAGTAGTTGCTTAACACACTCTCGCTCTACTGTTGCTCTCACTAGCCTGCCTGTCTAGTACACAGTAGTGATGGGAAGTTTGACTCTTTTTACTGACTCAGATCTTCTCAAGTCGTTCAGTAAAAATAATTAATCTTTCCAGTAATTTCGTTCATTGAGTCAGTAATGCACGACCCCCCCATGAATGAATGCTCATCGTTCAATTGAACGATAAAAATGGACTCAGTTGTTTACGACCCTTTGCCACTTACAGTTGTTCATGACTGCTAACAAGCATCAGTCAGTACTGAAACCACAATTGCAAAACTCTGCATTTCTAGCATGCATTTTGGCCAAACAGTTAATCTTACCTCCAAAACTCACTAAAACCACCAAAACACTTCATACATGTTGTAAAATAAGCTTGTTCAACCATTACACTGGCAACAATTCTCACCCAGAAACACACATTGTCACTCATAACACACTGACCTAAAAATCACTAACAACAGGGAGCATTACATAAATGATGAACTTTTCTCTTGTAAGTTTTTAAAATGATTTTTCACATAAATAAGTATTTGATTATAGAATAAGAAAAACACCTCACTTTATTGTTTGTATCAATGTATATGGAACAAGAATGAATCAGGAATGCAGCAATTTGAAGGAATATTCTTTATTTTTCTATGTCTTTGCATATAGCAAATTATACTTTTGAAAAATAAAAAGTTCAAACAAAAAAAATTACCAAAATTCCAGGGCTGCAATAATAACAAACCAACATCAACAACTATAGTATAATCACTAGCCTCTCTGTATTGTAGGGGCCAATGAGTGGTTTGTGTAACAGCAAACCATCATTGGACAGTGCTGCACATAATATTATTGTGATGTTAGCTCCTCTCTGGCCTGGGACATCCATGGTGGCTCTCTGACCAATCACATTTCTTCCCCTGCGGCGTGTTTTTGCCAGGTTGAATCCAGCTTCATCAACAAACATGAATTTATGTGCAGTTTGACTGGCTTCCATCTCCATTACTCTCTAAAAAAATGTCAATCCACAGTTTTGCAGTACTTCACATTATTCATAGATGGGTATATAACCTGTGTGGTTAAAAACATGCTGCGAATGTATTGTTTTGCAGGTGGCTGAGTATGAATGAGAAAAGAGTTCATGGATTTTGGAGAATGTGTTCATTGAATGCATTTTGTGTGAAGGCAATGAAAAATGATTCTCAGTTTGGTCCACATACACTTCTGTTTCGCAGACTGTGTGAAGAGTTTTGACAATGTGACTTCAGTATTGATCGATGCTTATCTCTTTGGAATGTAAAACTACAGACGTTTGGTCGGAGCACTGAGCTGGTGGACAGCATATTCAGTAGTTGGGTAGAACTCCACTGCCAGCTGATCAAATTAAAAAAACATTTGTTTAGTTGAACGAAAAAACTGAACAGGTCAGTTGTTCATGAGTCTTTTTTACTTAAGCAAATGCTCAGTGTATAATTTTATGTGTTTATCATGACTATCAATAATAAACTTCTACACATTCATTATTGTACCATGCATCCAATTATCAGTTACAACCATGTCTTTATAGGCCTAATGCTGCAGGCTTGATCTATTTTTCTTTGCAAAAGTAAAACTAACAATGGCTGGAGGACTGTGTATTCATTGATGTTAAGTAGAACTCAGCTGCCAGCCGTTCAAATGAACAAAACAATCGTTCAACTGAATGATAAAACAAAACGAGTCAAAACTCTTTTTTACTTAAGCAAAGGCCCGGTGCTTGTTTTCATCTGTGTTTATCATGACATCAGTAATCAATTAACTATATTCATTATTGTAGTCTGCGTTCAATTATCAGGTATAAACATGTCTTTATAATGTTAAATTATCAGTTACAAACATGTCTTTATAATTTTGGCTTGATCAATTTTGCTCTGCAAATGTACAAAGACAATGATTGGAGCGCTGAGCTGGAGGACCGCATATGAAGCAAATGATCATGTTGTAGAAATCTGCTGCCAACCGTTCGAATGAACGAAACAATTGAACGAGTAACTAGAATAAAGGACTTGTGAGTCCTGAGTCACTTAAAAGATTTGTTCAAAAGGAACGAATCGTTCACAAACTGTATATCACTAGTAGACAGTTTCTGTAGTTGACAGAGAGCAAGGCCATTGAGGAACCAGAAAAACATTATTTTAAACATTATATAGAAGGTGAGAAATTCATGAATACAATATGAAATACCAAGCTATGCAGAATGTATGTACAATATAATTGTTACTTTTTTATTATGTTTTTATAGTTAAATGAAATCAGAAATTTATGTTAGCACTGAAGCTAACGTTGGCTAACTTTAACCCCAGTCAAGCTAGCCTGTCATTCACAATCAGGGCAACATTGTACATGTAATCTGCTTTTTTTAGAAATAAGAAAATGTATATTGAGATTAGGAGATGACTACCATTACATTTTTTTTTTTACAAATGTTTTTTAGGTAGAGTAGCCTTGACAGAAGAAAGAAACTTAAAAATGATAATGAAAACAAGAAGTAATTTGTAAAAAATTATCTTCATGGTCAGACTCACTTCATTCTTCTCACAATAGAATATCCAGTTCAATGTTTATGATAAATATTGTGTGTTGTGGTTTTTAAAGGAATAGTTCATACTTGGGTAAAATAATGCTTACCTTGAGTTGTTCTTTAAGGCCCATGTAGGCATTTTTCACAAGTCATTATTCAATTAGCATTATTAGCATTGTTCAAATTCATGAATTAAAACTGTGCATCCTGAGCTACAAAAGCTGCATTGCTAGCGGAAAACTACTAAAATAACTAAGACTGGTGGTGTTGTTCATCCCAAAATCGTTGAATTTTGTATTCTTTAAAATAATGTTTTAATGTTTGCTGTATAAATCTCATTTTCAACTGAACTGATACTTCCTATTTTTACCAGTCAGTTTTGCTCACAATGGTATCAATCCACATTTTTCAAGTTATGACATGTCTCTATTGACCACCCGGACGGCATTCGCTTGCTACCGATGACATCATTACTGAATAACAGAGGTGGTGTGTGGTGGCTTCAGAAAACAGTTTGCATAGTGCCAGTATTAATTCACCAAATTCCAAAGTTTGTGGATACACAAAAATGAGTGTGAATCTATATGCACACGGGAAGTGTAAATGTAATTTCATGTTTTGTCCGCAGAGACCAACAGGGGAGATCAGATTCTGAGATTCTCAGTGGTCAATCTATCAAGAGTCATCAAACAGACCTGTCTTCCATATTCAGTGTATGTGGTCTTGTTATGTACATTTGTATCTATATACCTCAAAGGAAGTTAATCTTTCAATCATTCATGAATTTGTTAATATTGTTTTGATAACTGATTAATTTTAATTCAGTCTGAAGTGAACTTTCAGTCTCCCCCTTTCAGTTACTTGAACAGAATATCATGACATTTGTGAAGAATGAGTTAAAGAGGTTCAAGACAATGCTGAGTTTAGATCTCCCAGAAGGCTTTGAGAGTCAGATGGAGGATGTGGAAGGTGTGGACACTGAAGATGAGAAGGAGAGCAGTGCCAAAGAGTGGGCTCTGAAAATCACACTGCATGTTCTGAGGAACATGAACCAGAAAGAGCTTGCTGACACACTGGAGAAAAGTAAGAGTTGTCTGACTTTACTGTTGAATGATCCATTATGAGGAACATTTAAAAATTGTATGTAGCTATTTAACTCAATAATAATGTACTAATGTTAAAACAAAACATGGCAACCTTTTCTAGTAGTGATATGTTGAATAATTTAACGTAGAACACTGAAAATGAAAAAAGACAGAGAAGGTTATAAAATTGTACATTATAACTCAATCCTACATTGTTGAAGGACACAATATTCTATTATTTCCTCATTCAGGTGAGCTTGCTATGATTGGCCAACATGATCTCAAATCTAATATGAAGAAGAGGTTTCAGTGTATATTTGAGGGTATCGCAAAACAAGGGAACCCAACACTTCTCAATAAGATCTACACAGAGCTCTACATCACAGAGGGTGGGAAGGGAGAGGTCAATAATGAACATGAGGTGAGACAGATTGAGACAGCAACTAAGAAACAAGCAAGACCAGAGACAGCAATCAAATATAACGACATCTTCAAACCCATTCCAGGACAAGACAAACCTATCCGAACTGTCCTGACAAAGGGTGTCGCTGGAATTGGAAAAACAGTCTCTGTGCAAAAGTTCATTCTGGATTGGGCTGAAGGAAAAGCAAATAAGGACGTCCAATTTGTATTTTCACTCCCTTTTAGGGAGCTGAATTTGATGAAAGGGGAAGAACTCAGTTTTATTCAACTCATCAATCATTTCTCAGCTGAAATCGATGAAGCAAAAATCTCTGACTACAATAAATATAAAGTTTTGTTCATCTTGGATGGTCTGGATGAGTGCCGACTGCCCCTTGACTTCAAGAACAACAAGAGCTGTTATGATGTGACAGAGTCAACCTCAGTGGATATGCTGCTGACAAACCTCATCAAGGGAAATCTGCTTCCCTCTGCTCTCCTCTGGATAACTACCAGACCTGCAGCAGCCAGTCAGATCCCTTCAGGATGTGTTGACCAGGTCACAGAGGTGAGAGGGTTCAATGACCCACAGAAAGAGGAGTACTTCAGGAAGAGATTCAGTGATGAGGACCTGGCTAGCAGAATCATCTCACACATAAAGACATCAAGGAGCCTCCACATCATGTGCCACATACCAGTCTTCTGTTGGATCGTTGCTACAATCCTTGAGCAAATGTTGACCACAGATGATAAAGTAGAGCTGCCCAAGACCCTAACAGACATGTACTCACACTTCCTTGTGTTTCAGTCTAAACACAGGA
The DNA here is from genome assembly GCA_016801175.1 of Esox masquinongy. NCBI lineage: Eukaryota > Metazoa > Chordata > Actinopteri > Esociformes > Esocidae > Esox > Esox masquinongy. Next base: position 28,538 of record JACXGI010007009.1, read on the forward strand.
ATGTAAAGTATGATGGGAAAAAAGAGACAGATGCACACTGGAGTAAAGAGAGCATTCTGACACTGGGGAAACTGGCTTTTCAACAGCTACAGAAAGGCAATCTGATTTTCTATGAAGAAGACCTGAAAGAGTGTAATATTGATATCAAAGAAGCATCAATGTACTCTGGAGTCTGTACACAGATATTTAAAGAGGAATGTGGGCTGAACCAGGACAAGGTGTTCTGCTTTGTCCATCTGAGTATTCAGGAGTTTTTAGCTGCTGTATATGTGTTTCTCTCATTTATCAACAAAAATAAAAATCGAATGTGTCAAATACAATCAACGTTCTTAAAACGTCAGTTCAGAAAAATACCTGAAATCAATTTTCACAAGACTGCTGTGGATGAAGCCTTACAGAGTAAGACTGGACACTTGGATCTTTTCCTCCGCTTCCTTCTGGGTCTCTCACTGGAGTCAAATCAGAAGCATTTACAAGGTCTACTGACAAAGACCAGAAGCAGCTCACAAAGCCATGAAGAAACAGTGAAGTACATCAAGGAGAAGATCAGGGAGAATCCCTCTTCAGAGAGGTGCATCAATCTGTTCCACTGTCTGAATGAACTGAATGACCATTCTCTAGTAGAAGAGATCCAAAGATACCTGAGTTCAGGACGTCTCTCCGCCAAAGAACTGGCACCTGCACAGTGGTCAGCTCTGGTCTTTGTGTTACTGACTTCAGAAGAGGAGATTGATGTGTTTGACCTGAAGAAATACTCCACATCAGAGAAAGGTCTTCTGGGGTTGCTGCCAGTGGTCAAAACCTGCAGAACTGCTCTGTAAGTACAGTCATGCAAATTACCCCCCCCCCCACACACACACATACCTACCCTCTTAAATGTACAATATATTTTTTGACTGACAACAATAATGATTGTCATGTATTACAGTGGTTTTACAGGTACGCCCTAAAGTAGAGTAGAGTATATACATCAATGGCTATTGTAAAGTTATTTTTAACTATTGTTCTGTTTGTGAGTTCATGATATTCTCTCAACAGACTATCAGGTTGTGGAATCACAGAGGAAGGCTGTGCTTCTCTGGTCTCAGCTCTGAAGTCAAACCCCTCACACCTGAAAAATCTGGATCTGAGTAAAAATGAGCTGAAGGATTTAGGAGTCATGGAGCTCTCTGTTTTACTGAAGGATCCACAATGTAGACTGGAGACTCTGAAGTGAGTAATAGTAGTTTTAGTTTTATTACGACATAGTGATGATTAACATGATAACAATACAACAGAGGTGTTACACAACAACAGTGGACTAAAAACAGCTGCTGTTGTCAATGGGTGACCCTCTACTAGCCCTGATCTCCCAGTAGGACAAAGTTCCCAACCCCCTGGTACAGTACACTGTTCACTGGTGCAGCTCTGTGGTCCCAGGCAACTAATTAGCCTAGCTTGATCTGAACAACCAGGAGAACTTTGGACAGGGCTATGAATCATTTGGTCCTGGTAGTACTGAGGTGTGATCCAACAGCTCATGTTCTCCTGCGTTTAAACAGAACAGGACACAAGGAAAGTTAGAGAGCGCATTCCTTTCATTCACAAGGGGACTGACCCTACTCCCCCAGCACAGTAATATAGCAGCGTAAAACCTCTGGGCTATGGTTATCACTTTTTCATTATTCTATTTATATCATTATTCTATTTAAAATATTCAGGGACTGAAGATTATTTCGCCTGCATATTTAGTCACTGTGTATCTCGCTACTGCCTGTAGGATCAGAAATGTTTCAGGTAATATGTGAGATCGTTGTTTTCACAGTTGCTAAACATACTGTATGTAGGCAAATAGGCAATATAATGACTTATATTACAGCAAAACCAATATACGATTTTCTTAACTGATACAAATTCAGATTTTTCAGTGAAAATGTTGACCGATACCGATTATATCTTCTGATCTTCTATTATTATACCTCAAGAGACAATGATGTAATCAATAGAGCAAGGCTAATCAATTCCAGTCCTCGAGGGCTGAATCATTTCTGGCTTTATCTTCTACTAACAATATGGGACTGATTCAGACCTGAGATGCCAGGTGAAGGCAACTAGCAGGTAGAACCAAAAACCAGGACCGCATTTGAATAGCCCTGCTATAGAGGATATTCTAAAGTTATTCTGAACTATTGTTCTGTTTGTGACGTCATCATAATCTCTCTCCAGACTGTCAGGTTGTGGAATCACTGAGGACGGCTGTGCTTCTCTGGTCTCAGCTCTGAAGTCAAACCCCTCACACCTGAAAGAACTGGATCTGTGTAACAATGACCAGAAGGATACGGGAGTGGAGCAGATCTCTGCTTTGCTGAAGGATCAACAATGTAGACTGGAGACTCTGAGGTGAGTAATAATAAACAACAACACTGACAACACAACAATAAACATGAAAACAACACAACAGAGGGGCAACACAACAAAAGGGTAATACAAATGTCTGCTGTGTTCCCACCTCCACCTTCTCTGAGCTGCCAGCAAGTCCAAGCCTCCATCCCTGGTAAAGACCAAACCCTGTCAGACATCCCAGCAGGCCTGTAAGGAAACACACCACAATTAACAGGACCAACATGAAAAATAACAACATATTTTTTCATAATAAATTTAAACAATTCTGTTAGTCCAAGTATATCAAACATTAGAACTAATCTTCATTCCACCCCGCTGATGTCCACTGATCCACCATTCATTCCCAGTATATTATTATTATTATTACACTCTTTTTGAAGACATCCCTTCATTCTACCATGTTGTCTCATTGGGACTTGAACTTCCCCATCTGGTACATTTCTTTAGGAATTGTCTGGTTACATCATACTGACGCAGCCCAGGGATCCATCATAGTGCAGAGTAATTTGTCTCTGCACTAGAGATGTCTCATCTCTAGCGACTCCTTGTGGTAGATTGGTCTACTCAGTCATGGTTGTAAAGCTGGGATGTGTTACCTTCAAGCACGTGTATTGGCTAAACAAATCTTGATTGAGTGAGAAATGTGATAAAAAATTTGAATGGCTAGTTTACACGTGCTTATAGGAAATTTCTTTTGACTATGCCGTAACTTCTGTGGGGATGTTGTGACAAGGCAAGGCCATAATGATATTTGCTATTGACTGAGCTTGGTCAGTATGTGTTAGTCACACAAGTAGGGCCCTATAATTCCTGTTCTGCAGAGACTGTGGTCGGAATCATTGAAGAGTATGTAAAGTATTTTTTTTACATAGAAATATAATATAGTCCCTTAATATTAATAATAATTACCATCACATTTTGCCAACTATAAAGGTGCAACAAATCTGGAAGAACATTTGACTCTTCAGGTCTTTGCAAGCAGTGTGTGTGTGTTCATGTTCCTTAATTCCAGCTCAGTGGTTGTGACAGTGTGTCATGTGGATCTCCATATGGAACTTGTCACTCACTGTGCATTACGATACTGTTGTGAAAAATGTCCAGAGGCAAATCTTACCAAAATAAAAACAGCATTAACAGTGCAGAAGCAGAGTAATATTTATAGAAACTCTTGTCATTCTGTAGGTTTAACCAGCCCTGTTGTCTGGTAAGAAAAGATTGCTGCAGCAACCACCTCAAATCAGATGTAGCCTACCCACAGAAAACAAGGAAGAAGCATCTGCACCAATTCAAACAACATCTCCAAGCAATAAAAAATCTAGCGAAGCGAGGCAGGAGTTCGTAGATGATTTGGTTGAGGTGTGTGCAGATGCTGATATAACCTACCTCACAAATTTTTACAGTAGATCAGCACAGAAGCACTCAGACAGAAACCATGATCTCACTCAGACAGGTCTGTGGTCTAGTAGTGATGCGCTGGTTGTCTCATAACCCATAGCCTAGTGGTTAAATCCACTGTGCAGCCAGGCAGATGGTCAGAAAATATTGTTTGGATAAAGGGCAGGTTGAATAGCATATGCAAGCCAAACAATGTTTTTGTAATGATCAGTTACTTCTGAGAGAAGTAGACAACAGTATGTCTCTGAAGTAGGTTACATTTCAGCTGCCAGGACGCACCTCTCAATGACTCAGTGTGAAGCTCTTTATCTATGCCACTGGTTCCCAAGCAGGGAGACAAGGACCACTAGGGGTACTTGTCCTATCCAAAGGGGTATTGTGTACAATACTATTCTATTGCTAAAGGTTATACTGTGAGCTAACAGACATCAATTTTATCTACGTGTTGGCAGAGAATAGTTTGGATCTTCTGCAAAGTAAACAATGTAGCCTCTTGGGCCAATGATGCCTGAACTGTATGTTTCAGCAGCGTTTTCTATATTTGCGTGTTCAGGGTTGTTGTGGGATTGAGAATTTCACTTGAACCATATAATTGGGGATGGGTTATTAAGAAATGCAGGCGGTTGCAGGTGAAAAAACAGCTGACCCACCCGCACATCACTACTGTCTGGTGTGTTTATATGGAGGTGTGACATTAAAACAGAATCACAAAAATATAAAACGCATATCACTGAATTTTTGAAAAAAACTAAAGCTGATTTTATTGGGCCCTACACAATGAGGATTTTAATATGTCAGAAGCAGTTTGTGAAATCATGATCAACTCTGTTCAGGCTGTCAGGCTGTCTGGTCACAGAGGAAGGATGTGCTTCTCTGGTCTCAGCTCTGAAGTCAAACCCCTCACACCTGAAAGAACTGGATCTGAGCTACAATCATCCAGGAGACTTGGGAGTCAGACTGCTCTCTGCTGGACTGGAGGATCCACACTGGAGACTGGAAAAACTCAAGTATGTCCTGTATACGTTTTTTCTGTCGGTAATCGGTAATGTGGTATAAAGTTGTATTTGTTTTGCATTATGCAGTATGTGTCAAATACAGACCAGCCTATACATAAGTCAAAGTACACTGACATGATATCAAGCTGGATAATTGTGAATTTGAGGAAAACACATTATTTATTCATTATTAATATTTAAATATGACTGCACCATCAATGTTAAAATGTTCAGACATCAACTGGTCTGTCTTTGTTTTCACTAGTAATAACTACACCATCAACTATTAATCTCCTGAAAAAGTGTATCTGTGTAGCCTATTTAGATTGATTACATAATTATCTCTGCAATGGTACTAGGTGAAGCACATTGACTAGCAAGGAAACATGTGGTAGTTTGTTCAGGGTGTTTGTAGTTAGCTCTGTCTGGTGGTAGTTAATTCAGTGTGGTGGTAGTTTGTTCAGTCTGGTGGTAGTTTGTTCAGTCTGGTGGTAGTTAGTTCCTTGTGGTGGTCATTAGTTCAGTGTAGTGGTTGTAAGCTTATTGTGGTGGTAGTTAGCTAGGTCAGTGTGGTGGTAGTTAGTTCAGTGCGGTGGTAGTTTGTTCAGTGTGGTGGTAGTTTGTTCAGTGTGGTGGTAGTTTGTTCAGTCTGTGTTAGTTCAGTGTGGGATAGTTAGGTCAATCTGGGTTAGCTTGTTCAGTGTGATGTAGGGCTAGAGCTATATATTATTTTGATAATCGATTATTTTGCATAAAAAATTGTTGATTATTAATAGATAAAAAAAAACATAATGACTAAGTACTTTCACAGTTTTATTGCTGCCCAATTATTTCTCAGTATAAGTTGCAAAACTTTACCAAGCAGTACTTAAATTGCACAAATATTGCTTATATTTGACCAGGTAATCACCAGGTAAGTCCTGGAAACTTCAATAAAGATTTAAGGATAGATAAACATTATTTAGGCTCACTCGTTCTTAAAATCACTGACAAAAAATATCCAAATAAACATAAAGTTGGAAGTTTATATACAAAAGAGGTTGAAGTCATTAAAACTCATTTTTCAACCACTCCACAGATTTCATGTTAACAAACTATAGTTTTGGTAAGTCGGTCAGGACATCTACTTTGCACATGACACAAGTAATTTTTCCAACAATTGTTTACAGACATATTATTTCACTTATAATTCACTATATCACAATTCCAGTGAGTCAGAAGTTTACATACCCTAAGTTGACTGTGCCGTTAAACAGCTTGGAAATTTCCAGACAATTGTCATGACTTTAGAAGCTTCTGATAGGCTAATTGATATAATTTCAGTCAATTGGAGGTGTACCTGTGGCTGTATTTCAAGGCCTATCTTCAAACTCAGTACCTCTTTGCTTAACATCAGGGGAAAATCAAAAGAAATCAGCAACAAGTTGGAACCGGTTCCAAATTTCCATGAACCGTGGATTCGAAAAGACACATGCATTTCTATTCTGCTTCGGTTCCTAACGTTTGCATTTCAGTCGCGCATTCTACAGTCCATAAAAGTTGCACTTATCTGGCAGCACCTGCTATGTGGACAGCGGACCTAATGTCACGTAACTTCACGAAGTACGTCTACAAAGCAAGCACGTGAAAACTGAGAAGAGACACTTCTGTTTACATCCTGGACCATGGCTGGCCACTGCAAATGCTCAAACCTTTGGCTTAGCTTCACAAAAAATGTTTATGACACTGCAATGTAGGCCCTGCAGTAAAAATATTTTGTGCAAGGGAGGAAGCACTTGCAATATGATTAAGCATTTACTTCAACACGGCGTGAATTTGAAGGAATACACCGTGTTCGATGTGTTGCGGTCTCCCAGTTCCAGCCACAATAACGTCCCAGATACAGCTAACAGTAGCAACGTCTCACGCTCAGGTACACAAAACACAGTAGAGCTGTCAATCTTTCTCTATAATACTGTGTTTTTTTGTAATGGGCTGTTCTCAGTTGTTTAGTTATGTTTCATTAGAGGGTGGGGTCTTACAGTTAGGTGAGTGTTACAATACTATTGGAATTTCATTCCTTATTATTTTTAATTTTGGAGAAAATCGAATATTAATCCTCAAAATTAGCACATCAACTTAATGTCAGTTAGACATCATTAGCAACCACAGTGAGCCAGCCAACGTGGAGGGTACTGACTGGTGTACAAGCTAACTTAGCTAGCTAGCTAACGTGAGCATATTATACTAATGTACATGGGCACCAAGCTAACTAGTTTACTATAATATACATCATAAATAATTATATATAACTTACCCACTGGTCTGTGGGTAAATTAATGTCATCTACGCAGCTTGCTTGTAATTTCTTTCTTTAAAACTAGAAAGCCCGCATATCACAGTAACATTAACTTAGCTGACAACATCATGTATCCCACAGCTCCATTCTCCCTCCATTCTCTAACACAGATGAGCTGACATATTGAAGGTACAGTTGATGTCTGCAAATTTTTCTTTCTTTTTTTTTTAGATACAAGTTCAGAAAGCACCACTACACATCCGGTTCAACCCCTTTGACCCCCCACTAGTACAGAAAATAATTTCACTTTAGCCATAAAGGGGAAGATAAGCAAGGAGAAAGTGTAAGATTTGTGGCGAAGGGGTTACTGTACATCCGTTTGCTACGGTTGAGTCTCCTTTGTTTAGATTATATTTTTCTATTATTTATTTAAATAGTTTTGGTTTGTAATTGTTTTTGTTGATCATTCATTATAAGAAATAATATTTATTTTTTATAAATGAAGAGAAAAAGAAACCTTTCTGAATCCTGTCACAGTTGACAGTTGACTGATAATAGCCTAAATGTGCAAAGAATAAAAGTTAGGGAAATGTTCCTTCTTGAAATATGTAGTTTTTCTTCTCTCCTAAAAATATTGAAATCGGAACCGGGATTCAATACGAACCAGATTCGATGACATTGAAATTATACCCAACCCCTAGCAAGCAAGGAGGCCTAAAAAACTGACTGTTACACCAGTTCTGTCAGGAGGAATGGGCCAAAATTTACACAACTTATTGTAGCAAGGCTACCCGAAACCTTTGACCAAAGTTAAACAATTTAAAGGAAATACTACCAAATACTAATTGAGTGTAAACTTCTGACCCACTGGGAATGTGATGAAAGAAATAAAAGCCCAAATAAATAAGTCTCTCTACTATTATTCTGACATTTCACATTCTTAAAATGAAGTGGTGATCTCAACTGACCTAAGACAGGGAGTTTTTAGGATTGAATGTCAGGAATTGTGAACAACTGAGTTTAAATGTATTTGGCTAAGGTGTGCAGTTGTACTCAAAAGTTTGCATACCCTTGGAGAATTGGTAATAAATGTACCATTTGTAAAGAAAACATGAGTGTCACGGTACGGTGAGGATCAGCGCCATCATGCCGTGCACTCCCAGTTCCCGTCACTCCACGAACTCACCCCGGACTAATTCATTGTCTTGTCTCCATTAATCATGCACACCAGGTCCCAATCTTAATAATAATAATAATGATACATTTTATTTTTAGGCGCCTTTCTAAGCATCAATATGTGTTTAAATGTTTCTCCTCTGCTCCCCTTATTGTCGATTATTGTTGTCTCTATATGTTACACGTAGCGGGTGATCGTTTCGATTTGCTGCGGGTGAGTGTTTCAGAAGTCAGTACTTTCCTTTGTTTCAGTTTGTTTTGGTATTCAGTGTTTGTTTTTGCTTTAATAAATATACGCTCGAATGCAATTCTGCCTGCGCCTGGTTCCTCATCTCCACCACCACCGTTACAGTGAGCGGGCAAAACACATGTCTTTTTTTTCTTGTTGGATTCACATTCAACTGTAGGTCATAACAGATTGGCACAATCATAAAACAAAACATGGCAACAAAGAAAAAAATGAACTGACCCCTGTTGAAAAGTCTGCATAGCCTTAGTTCTTAATACTGTGTATTGCCCCCTTTAGCATCAATGAAAGCGTGCAGTCTTTTGTAATAGTTGTCTATGAAGCCCCGAATTCTTGCAGGTGGTATAGCTGCCCATTCGTCTTGGCAAAATGCCTCCAGGTCATGCAAAGTCTTTGGTTGTCTTGCATGAACCGCACGTTTGAGATCTCCCCAGAATGGCTCGATGATATTAAGGTCAGGAGACTGTGATGGCCACTCCAGAACCTTCACCTTTTTCTGCTGTAACCACTGGAGGGTCAATTTGGCCTTGTGCTTAGGGTCAATGTCGTGCTGGAAAGTCCAAGCGTGTCCCATGCGCAGCTTTCGTACAGATTAATGCAAATTGTCTGCCAGTATTTTCTGATAACATGCTGCATTCATCTTGCCATCAAATTTCATAAGATGCCCTGTACCTTTAGAGCTCATACACCCCCAAAATATCAGTGAGCCACCACCATGCTTCACAGTGGGGATGGTATTCTGTTCACTATAGGCTTGTTTCACTTAGGGGTGTACTCAGTTTGTTGCCAGCGGTTTAGACATTAATGGCTGTGAGTTGAGTTATTTTGAGGGGACAGCAAATTTACACTGTTATACAAGCTGTACACTCACTACTTTACATTGTAGCAAAGTGTCATTTCTTCAGTGTTGTCACATGAAAAGATATAATCAAATATTTGCAAAAATGTGAGGGGTGTACTCACTTTTGTGAGATACTGTATATTATTATTAGGAAAGCTGTTCTTCTACCCATATGCTGTGTGAAGCATAGTATTGTACAGACACAAATTGTATTCCATGTACTAATAGCAGAGCACATTAATGCATTTGCACATCAATGCATTTGTTGCAATAATTTTAAAACACAACTTGGCCCCTTAATATTAAATTAAGGGGACAAGTTGACCCCTTAATACTAAAACCTCCAGGCTTTTCAGACCCCCCGTATCCGCCAGAGTCGAACGCCATTTTACGTCATTAGCATATACGAATTGACATACACATTCTCCTCTACAGCATCACCATCCAGCCAGAGCATCAGTTCATCTACTGGGTCATCATCAAACTATATAGAATACTCTAAAAAATAATGAATTACAGATTTTGTTTGTTTAAAATGGTTAATTTTGAAAAATACAACATGTTTGTATTGAAGGTCTTATCATATGAAAAAAAAACTACTAAAAAAAGAATACATAGAACAATTATTTCTAAGAACACAGGCTATAGTATTTTCATTTGTTTATTTGGTCCTACAAATGTATAAAATAAAATTTACACAGCCAATCTATAGGTGACATGAATAAGTTATTGAAAAACCAAGAGGAGTTTTTAGAGAAAGACAAGGTACATTTCTCCAAATGAATAGGCTATGCGTGTCTTTGCAGGTCTCTCCCAGGGGTTATACAGTGGATATAAAAAGTCTACACACCCCTGTTAAAATGCCAGGTTTTTGTGATGTAAAAGAATGAGACAAAGATAAATCATGTCAGAACTTTTTCCACTTTTAATGTGACCTATAATGTGAACAATTCAATTGAAAAACAAACTGAAATCTTCGAGGGGGAAAAAATAAAAATAAAAACCTTGCAATAACCTGGTTGCACAAGTGTGCATACCCTCTTATAACTGGGGATGTGGCTGTGTTCAGAATTAACCAATCACATTCAAACTCATGTTAAATAGAAGTCATTACACACCTGCCATCATTTAAAGTGACTCTGATTAATTACAAATAAAGTTCAGCTGTTCTAGTAGGATTTTCCTGACATTTTCTTAGTTGCATCTCAGAGCAAAGGCCATGGTCCACAGAGAGCTTCCAAAGCATCAGAGGGATCTCATTGTTGAAAGATATCAGTCAGGAGAAGGGTACAAAAGAATTTCCAAAGCATTAGATATACCATGGAACACAGTGAAGACAGTCATCATCAAGTGGAGAAAATATGG
>JACXGI010007010.1:0-39633 GCA_016801175.1 Esox masquinongy
GAGCAGAATGGTCCCTGTAGTATAGAGCAGAATCTTTGAACCAGGATGATCTGTAATGAATCTTAATAATGGTCTTATCTGTGCTCCAAGGGATAGACAAAGCCTTTGAAATCTTTTTATATCCATTCCCGTGACTTCATCTCATAGCTCTTTCTATATCCATCCCCTGACTTTATCTCATAGATCTTTCAAAATACCTTTCCGCCCATTGCAGATTCTTTGCTTTGAATTGCGTTACTAAGCAGTGGAGTCCTCTATGATCAACTGCTTTTATTTTGAACTATTCAAAGTCACTACATTTGCTCACAAGGAAGCCAATATGCTTGAATTGTTTTCTGGAAGGTGGTTGGTTATAGCTCAGCAAGTTTGCAATTGCTATTCTAAGGGGGGTGTTCAGTACCCAAATAGGGTATTTGTCAGTTTTAATTGTTATTAATGTCCAGAGTTATTTTTAGATTATTTTGCCCACTCGGATATTGTGGGTTAATATGTATAAATAAAGATGGAAAAAGTCTGATTTTATGTGTTGTCATTTCAGACAGTAAGGCAACAAAAGGTGGACATTTTGAACCAGGGTGGTGGCTTTCTATACCCACTGTACATGACATTTTTCAGTTTTTATAATTTAAATAAATCGTCGCTAAAGCGTGTATTTTCGCTTTGTCATTGTGTGGTATTGTGTTTAGATCAATAGCGACCCAAAAATCAATTTAATTCAATTATAAATTAAGTCTATGCATAATTCTAAGTCTATAACACAACAAAATCTGGAGAACGAGAAAGACACTGTTTGTCTGTGCGCCCCAACCCATGTGCACTCATCAAACCCAGTACAGGGCATCCTGATGAGCATCTCCTCCAGAGAGCTGAATACTTAAAATACATGCTGTCATGTTCTTGCTTGGTCCACTCATCTAAGACTCTGCCTCCCACACACATATGCGTCGTTGTGGGTTTGGGTCCCTCCAGCAAAAACTCTCCTATCTTCCCTTTCATTCCTGTCAAACAAAGCATAAAAATGCCTGATCGAAATCTTTAAAATGCGTGCACTTCTGCCTTGATTGCTTTTTAATAAAATGGATTGTGCTAGAAGTGAAAGACATAAACACGTGCAGCGCTCAATTAAAGAGGCAGCAGAGGCAACCATTAGACAAGTCTAAACCTTTCAACGTTAGCATTAGTCATGAAACATGAAGATATCTTGGACACAAATGAAATGTTTCTGGCGAGTGTGGGAGGGGGATGTTACGGGGCTTAGCCGCTTAGCCAAGAGAATTGACGTTATGGACATTTTTCACAGCTGGAGGCTGTGAGAAAGGTGGCCCTTTTCAAAGACTCATCATGTTTGCATTCATCTCCATATCATGCAAAAAGTTTCTGAGGGAAGTTGATCACAACATTTTCAGGTGGTGGGAAAGCGCCTGCGCTTTGAAGACACACAGACACACGTCACACGTGACGTTATCTTCTTCTGCCGAAAAGAAGGGAGATTTAAGTGTGACTGAAGTGTGTGATTTACACTGCTACCAGATTTACCTGCCTGCTGAACATGCTAAACAGTCCCTACGCATTGTGTGGTTCGTTGCAAAGCATTTCATCTCTGCAGATGTGAGTGCTACTGGACAGTAGTCAAATAGACAGTTTGGTTTGGGTTTTTTTTGGTCACACAGACTATAGTGGTCTGCTTGAAGCCAGTTGGTGTTATGGACTGAGTCAGGAGGAGGTGGAAAATGACTGTGAAGTCACCTGCCAGCTGGTCTGTCTGCGCCAGTGGCCTTGTGATTGTTAGCTGTTTTAAGGTATTACATCCGCTACATTGAGACCATAGCCATCCAGAACCACAAGGGCTCTCCAGCCTGCTTCAGTGCTACTTGCCTTGAAGTAAGCACAGAAAGCTTTTAGCTCATCTTGCAGACTTGCACGCTAGATAAAAATTAACAAAAAAATGTGTGTGATTGTTGATTTAAATCTAGCGTGCAAGTCTGCAAGACTTAAAAATGAACAAAAAAAAGCGTGTGATTGTTGTTTTACAGGTTGATCTTACACTCAGAATGTCAAATAAATGTAAACTTTAATTGGGTGACAGTTATTTAAAGAAATAATTATTTCATTCAAAAACATGCAAGCCACAATTATTGTCACCCCTGCATTTAGTACTTTGTGCACCCTCTCTTCATCAACATAACAGCTCTGAGTCATCTTTTGCAATGTTTGATTAGCTTGGAAAACATAGGAAGGGATTTGAGAGCGTTTCTCCAAACAGGAACTTTCCAGATCCTTTAAAGTCTCCTCTTCCCGGCACCCAACAGTTTTCAATGGTATTTAGACCAAGGGACTGTGATGGCCACTGCAAACGCTTGATCCTAAGGTCAGTGAACCATTTTCGTGTGGATTTGGAGGTATTCTTTGGATCGTTGTCCTGCTGGAATATTCAGTTTCAACCCACTTTTGGCCTCTAGGCAGAGGCAGACATGTTTTGGCCTAAAATCTATATGCTGCCATTCAAACAATGTTCTCAGGGACCTTAGAAGTAAAACAGCCCCACAACATCACAGATCCACCAACATACTACACAGTGTGTTTTAAGGTATTTTCTGCATGACCATGGCTCTTTTTACCCCAAACCCACTTTGGGTATTTGTTACCAACAAACAAAAACATGGTGTTATCAGACCATAGAACCCGTTTCCGATCAAAGTTCCAATAACATTTAAAAAACTCCAGCTGCTTACATTTGTGGTTTGGTGACAGTGGATTTTTCTGGTAACCCTATCCTCTTCCAGACAGGTTCATCACAGCTCCAGTTGTTTTACATTTCTTCCCGTGATAGTGGAGATGGGTATCTTTCAGGCATGTGGCTGTCTTTTTAAAGCCAGTGGCTGATTTTTGAAGGCTGACCTTTTGTCTAATTTAATTGGTATGTTCTTTTCGATTCAAGTGAATGGGTGTGTCCAAACCTTTGACTGGGACTGTATGTATGCATGTATGTATGTATGGATGGGTGTGTGTTTTTCGTAGTTCAGGTTATTCTCTGCATGGTGGACAGCAGAACTGGCCCAGTGAGGTATGAGTAGCTGCCAGTCTGGCACAGTGACAAGCTAGACCACCATTTTCTGTTCCCTAACTGGGACTGATGCATTCAAAATTCTTTCCAGTAATAATGAGTGTGATTTTCTGGCACACACAGCCTCCAGAGAAACAGACCTGAACTGAAACATCACAGGGCCTCTAGAGAAACAGACCTGAACTGAAACATCACAGGGCCTCTAGAGAAACGGACCTGAACTGAAACATCACAGGGCCTCTAGAGAAACGGACCTGAACTGAAACATCACAAGGCCTCTAGAGAAACGGACCTGAACTGAAACATCACAGGGCCTCTAGAGAAACGGACTTGAACTGAAACATCACAGGGCCTCTAGAGAAACGGACTTGAACTGAAACATCACAGGGCCTCTGAGGAACCAATGTGTGCCACCGAATGATATGCAGAATAAAAACACTATGTTGGACTGCTGCATTTAACTATAGCACTATGGCTCTATGGTGGTCCAGTGGTCTAAACTGCTGCCTCCAGTGCACATGTTCTGCTACAGCATGGGTTCAAATCCTGCCAAAACTCTTTCTCTTTCCCCCTTTCCTGTCTAATAAATCAAAAAAAATCGTAACAGTAAAGATTCTTCATCAATTCTGCTCTTTTTAGGTTTTTTATGTACTGTAAATATTTTTTTAACTGATTAGCACATTCAGTGTTATGTAAATTCAAAGGTTAATTTGCTTATGGCCGCAACATTCTCATCTCTACTGATACAGTAGATCTCTGGTTTTCTGGCAAGTGATTAAACCGTAAACCTGTCAGAAGTTAAAAAACACCTAAGCCACACCCGAACAGCCCTCGCCTACGGCAGCGTAACCCGAGAGAGGAGGATAGACACACAGCTTTCAAAGACTGATAAATAAATGTGTTCGTGAAAAGAGCATGTATCACTTAGTCTTCTCTTCATCCTGCTCTATCTTTCTCTCTCTCCCGCTCTCTTTCTCTCACCTCCTATCTCTCTCTGTCTTTCTGTCACGTCTTTAGGCTAAGGCAGATGTGATAGAAGAGATCTGTGGGCAGCCGGGGGCCAGGGGGGGAGGGGGGGTCTGACAGCCCTGGGCCTAACGTATTGCCCGAGCCTTTGAAGTGGGCACCTTGTAATGGGTGGAAAATTCAACAGCCCCTCCAGACACTGTTCAAAATAACTCTCATTAAGATTGCATTGTTGCATTCATTAATCCTTAATTTATTTCCGTGCCATTTGGTCCTTTGTTCATAACTACTTGAGGTACATTTTCAGGTGCTCCTGAGCCTCGCTACTTTGTGAAACAGACAACGAAAGAGAACAAAAACATGATAGATTCGTTTCATGTGTGTTGTATTGGCCAACAGGTCATGCTGTTATTGATCTCCAAAGCGGACACAGCGAAGTTGGATCAACAGTTAAACAATTAAACCCTTCTCTTTCATCTTAATTCATGGTAGGTCATCTGAGTGCATTGTGGGTATTGTACCGAGTTTAGTGCATGTAACTCATTAGATGATATCAATTCATTCCTCTTATCCTGTTTGAACTGTGCAGGTGAGAAACAGACATCAGAGAGGAAAGAAGCCGTGTTCAGTTTCTCCGTCTTGGAACTGAGGAGACGCATGTCCAAATGGAAACAGATGAAAGCAGTTTTCCCCATGGTAAAATGTAGCCTAGCCACTGTAACATCTGACCAGTAACCAAAACATTGCTGGATGAACTCCCTCGCTCTGTACTTCAGCAGAATCTTATCTGCTCCCGAGGCACGAACAGTGTGAGCCAACTGCACCTCTGCAGTTCAGAGGGGTTGGTTTAAATGTGGAAATCTCAGTTGCACTCTCAGTGGAAATCTTTTGTGTTCTTACCTGGAAAATATGACCTCATACAGCCTTGGAATACTACAGAACGTACACCTGCTCCAGCTTGTTTGCCCGGTGAAAACATAAACACATTCCGACAACAGGGCTTAAGAGGGAAAAACATAATACCCCATGTCCTTGGTGGAGGCAATTGTAGAACCCTACCGACCAGGTCTATTTATAACATCAGGTGGAGATGTCAGACCTGGTGGAGATGTCAGACCGGGTGGAGATTTCAGACCTGGTGGAGATGTCAGACCATGTGGAGATTTCAGACCAGGTGGAGATGTCAGGTCTGGTGGAGATGTCAGACCTGGTGGAGATGTTAGACCAGGTGGAGATGTCAGTTCTGTTGGAGAAGTCAGGTCTGGTGGAGATGTCAGTTCTGTTTGAGATGTCAGGTCTGGTGGAGATGTCAGTTCTGTTGGAGATGTCAGGTCTGGTGGAAATGTCAGTTCTGTTGGAGATGTCAGGTCTGGTGGAGATGTCAGTTTTGGTAGAGATATCAGTTCTGGTGGAGATATAAAGCCTGGTGGAGATGTCAGTTCTGGTGGGCATGTCAGGTTTGGTGGAGATATAAAGCCTGGTGGAGATGTCAGTTCTGGTGGAGATAGAAAGCCTGGTGGAGATGTCAGTTCTGGTGGAGATGTGAGGCCTGGTGAAAATGTTAGGAATGGTAGCAGGTATGATGTGAGGTATAGGACATTAGGAGTCTGTTTTCTGAGTGATGTTTGCAGCTTCCAACCATGTGGAAGAAAGCTGTGTGGTTTTCTTTTTTCTCTCCTGTATGAAGTATCAGTGGCTCATATAAAAGGAGGAATAAAGGGAGGGAGGTAGGGATGGAGGGAGGGAGGGGGGAATGATGACAGCATTGGAAGGTATGCACAACAGCCGTTCAGTCCTGCCATAAAATACCAAAGCTGGTGCATTTTTTTCTACCATGTCACCCTCCAGACTGACAGATTGATTGAAGAGTTGGTGCCCAGAAATAGTTTCCATTTGAAAGTGACAAAATAATTTGGAGAGAATTTGGAGCAGAAATCAAATTATTTTAACGTTAACATTTAACAACTATTTAATGAATTATCTTCAAATTACGAAAACATTATAAAAACATGGTGTAAACCGGATATTTTGTATAAATGTTGACAATTTAGTGGTTCAACATGGGGGGATCTCTTTGTGCCGGTAAAAACTAAATATTTTATGAAATAGTGGAGGAATGCAAATATTGAAATTAAGTTGCAATGAACCCACACAGTGTTGTAAAAATGCGCGATGATGAGCTTGATGTTTCTTACCAATAAATATATATTTGCGTGGCATTTTAACTGCGTGGCTGCTGTTAAAACATTTAAGGGCAGCCTACATGCACTGTATTTGTGAGCTACCATTCAGTGTAGGTGCCTGCACTAGATTTGGCACATCAGAAACAAAATCCCCTTTATTTGCCAAGTACATTAAGACATACTCAGAATTATAGTTGGTGCTGCTACTGTAGTAATAGACAGCAGACAGGGACAAAATACAAAACATGTAAGGAAAGTTGACGTGGAATAATATGCAACTTGTGGTAGGTAACCATTGAAGGCAAGAGGATGCTAGCAGTGAGTATATCATAAACATTGGCTCAAATTTTTTATTGCAAATTGAAGTCATATTATTCATTCTCGCTCTGCATGTTAAAAAACCAAAAGATTAGTGAAAGTTGTATTTCTCTGGACAATAACTGATTGCTGGAAGGGAATGCATGTCTGTTGATGTAAAAATTCTGTCACCATTTGGCACTGCCCGTACACAGCCAATCAGGAGCATACAATATGCATACAATATACTCATAACAAACAAAATATACCCCTAACATACAACATCACACTATCATACAATGAACCCCTTACATACAATATACCCCTAACATACAATATCCCCCTAACACACAATATACCCCTTACATACAATATACACCTAATCTACAATATACCTCTGACATTCCATACATCCTTAACATATAATAAACCCATTTAATACAAACAGGAGTGCAGTTTCTTCCCTAAAAGGACATAACCTCATGGTAGTCAATGTGGAACACACACAAAAGAGTGCGCACAAACACATACACATATATTCATACAGATGTTACTAATGCTGTAGTGGACCTTGAAATAAATATAAAAGAGGTTTGCAATGTGACACTGTTAGTGAGGTCTTATTGGTAAGTGGCTGAAAGTATGTGGTTGCAAATAAAGTCTCCACGATTCCTTGAAGTAAACATTCCTTGATTTTCTAAGTGCTTTGTGAGCTGTTTTCCTTATCAATTAAAGATGGGAGTAGAATTTGAGGGAGGAAAAGGCGTTGGATAAGAAATACACTGGATTATGATAAATATAGATATTTTGATCTCCAGTAATACATTATGATATTTTACTTGATACACAGTAGATTAAACAGTAACAGAGTGGATAATACAGCAACCCATACTGGATAATACAGTAACACACAGCAGTTAACACAATAACACAGTGGATAACATAGTAACACACAACGGTTAACACAGTAACACAGTGGATAATACAGCAACCCATAGTGGAAAATATAATAACACATAGTGGATAACATTGTAACACACAGTGGATAATACAGTAATATGCAGCAGGTAGCACAGTAACACAGTGGATAATACAGTAACACACAGTGGATAACACAGTAACACAGTGGATAATACAGCAAACCATACTGGATAATACAGTAACACATAGTGGATAACGTTGTAACACTCAGTGGATAATACAGTAACACACAGTAACTCATATTCCAACCAATGAAGTCTTACTCATGTATTCAAACCTCTCTCCCCCCTGACCATCACCACACCCCTCAACCTCTCTCCCCCCTGACCCATCACCACACACCACAACCTCTCTCCCCATCACACCTCCTGCAAGATACCCAGTGCACACATTTGTCCTGGTCCAAATCACTGCTCCTTTCTCCCCTCCTCTCTTCCTCTGTCTCTCTCTCTCTTGTCTCTTTCCCCTTTCTCTCTCCCCCTTCTCTCTTTTTCTCACTTTCTCTCTTAGTAAGCGTTTAAAGATGCATCTGTTTTCAGAAAGCATCCCTGTCCATATTCCAGTCAGTCTCTGTCAGGAAGAGGAATGTAGGGCTTGGCTTTTACTTGGCAAAAACAGTGAGATGCTTGAAAGCAATACTGTCCAAAGTGCTGCTGATCAGTGAGGAGTAAGGTTATAAAATACACCTCCTTTTCCCAAAATCCCATTTTGAGGAGTCCTGAAATCCAGAGGGAAGACCCAGGACATTTTGCAACCCTAGATAGGTTTGATTCTCACAGGGGGCCAGTACCAAAAAAGTTAACTACTACACTCATTTCTGTAAGTCCCTCTGGAAAAGCGTGTTGGCTAAATTAATTAAATTCTAAATGTTGTTTAAATAAATGTGCAAGTTATCATCCGCATGGCCCCTTTGACTTCAGTTTGTTTTTTGTTTGCTCTCACCCCGTGACACAGAGCCCACTGACAGGCACATAATGGGTGTGGTGAAGTGAGAGCCAATAGACACTTGCCGTTACTGACCCAGTTCCTGGTAGTTTTCCACACAACCCCTCAGCCTGCGTGTATGTGAATGATGCTTTCACACCAAACAAAATGGCCTCCATTAGTGACAGGTACAAAGTCTTCCTTTAAGTTCATGAGAACCATTGGGATGCTGTGTAGTTCTGGGATGCCCCAAAGCTATGACTGTGTGATCTGATATGGGACCCTATTCCAGATATAATTTATGAACTTTGACTGACATGTTTGGTTTCTATAACGGAGATATAATTCACTTTAGCAAACAGTTTATGCCGTTTTTTGATGCACACTAAGCTTGCCAAGCCCCACAATGTTGCCTGGGTTACGGTGAGGACAAGGAATGTCTTGCTGTCTGTTTCCCATTTAGCGGAATGATACGTTTGGGATGGAATCTCCCCATAGTGGAGAGCGGGGGTGGTTGCCGTGTTGCAACAGGCGGTTGCCATGCTGAGTACAGACCGCAGCATCGGCACAGTCAAACAAACAGTCTGTTCAGTGAGTCCCCGGCAGACCCATAGCGTTCGCGGATGGAATCCCCAGCGCTAAATATCTGACTTACCGCTAGCCCTGTAATTACGCTAAGTTTGACTTTCTCTCTTTGCTCCAAGCTGCCTCTCCCTCTCTCCATCAACTCATTAACTCTTTCTCCTTTCTCTCCCCTCACTAAATGTCTCCCCCTCTCAATCTCCCTTCCTCTGATTCTCTCCCCCTCTCAGTGTCGCGCTCCACCATTATTTCTTGCTGTCACTTTATTTTTCTCTCCCCCTCTCTCTTACCAACCACAATATCTTCTTAAACACAGTCCTCTCTGTTAGTCTGTCACCCTGCCCCCCCCCCCTCACCTTAAGGCTACATTGACTTCAAGGCTCAGGTCTGGTAGAGATATTTTTAGGGTTCCCCATTCCCGCCTGTTTCTTCCCACCTTGGTCCACAAACACACTCAGTTTGGTCACTTATTACTCCCTCATCTTGCATGCATAGCTGACTTTTCTGGCCAGATCCTGGTGTTCACTTTTCTCTCCTCATCAACGTCCTGAAGGAGGTTCAAACCAGATTTTAGCTCGGATTGGGCATTATAAAATATTTGACTGGGTTGTAAATGTATTGCATATAGACAAGAACAAACAAGCAGTTTCAAAGGCATTGCTGGGTTTTCTGTAACGTGGCAAATTGCATTTGGATTTGTCTTACACAAATTGCTTTCTGACCTTTAACCTTGAACTATAATATCAACTTTGACCTATCTGACCACGTCACTGAACAGTCGTCAAATAACAGAATCTTGCCGCCTTTAACAAATAGTTTTTTGGTTTCAAAGTAGAACCCTTCTCACAGAGGGATTTCTAAAAGGAAACCAAAAGAATTCTGACCAAAACCAAAAAGCTTTTCTTCATGAAACAAAAAAGGGCTCTCCTAAGGGGACAACTGAACAACTGTTTTTAAATCTTTTATTTCTGAAACTGTAGCTATGAACACTTTCTGTCTATAACGAAAACTCCACAGAGAGAAAGTCATCTGCTTTCATTCCAAAAAAGGAATAGCGTAATTACTTTGTTCCTGGATCAGCAAGCTACAGCCTCAAGGCCTTAGTTTAGGTTGTAGAAAACACAAATCTTTGGGTTCCAGTCAAGATTGATGAAAAGGAAAACACTGTAGACTGCAGTTAATTCTCTGAGGTGACTGATTTAAAAAAAAATGTTTCATCAGGTTCTTCTTAGGTTCTTAGGATCTTCAGGCTTCATGTCTTCAGGCAACATTACCCAACACCATTCCACTAAACTGGTTGTGAGGAAAACTCTCAGTGGCAGTGATGTTATGCACTTTATGCTAGCTGTCCGGATCTCAGTATTAATTGCACTGTGAGGTCAAGGGTCAAAGGTTAGGCTGTTGGTAACGTCTCTCAGTGGGGGGGGTCAGGTCCTCTGAAGGTCACCAAAGGCCCATGCAGACATCCAGGCTTTTGTCTAAGATAAGGGTGTTGGCCTGGCCGCTGAGGTCTTATTGTTACATTAATAAAGTCGGGAACATGGAACATTCCAGGAAAAAGGGAGTGCATAGCTGACAGCTACGAGATGTCGATAGCAGACCACACACTTCCTCTGTTTATGAATGTAACCTGCCGTTCTGAGTGGGAGGAGAGCGGATCGGTTGACATTTCAAAGGGGACCACTCACAGAACCCTGAAGGCAGGAATAAAAGGAGCTGGATAGCTGTTGCTAAAGTAGTGCTGTGATTGGGTTGTTGGTCAATAGGAGTCTGGAGACAGATGTGTCTGTCACAATGCATGAGGGAGTTGGTGTGTAAGCGTTTGTGTGTGTGGGTGTTTCTGTGTGTGTGTGTGTGTGTGTGTGTGTGTGTATTTCAAAGAGAGAGAGGTATTCAAAGCGAGAGATGGTTCTGAACAGCACCCCGTGTGGACAGACGAGGAGTATGTTTTAAATTGTATGTTCTCGTTGTAAAACAGCCGATATGTGTGTGTGTGTGTTTGTGTGTGTGTGTGTGTTTGTTTGTGAGTATGGGCATTTGCCTGAGTGTGTAAAAGGGAATTATTGTTGAGGTGAACTTTAAGCTAAATCTCCAGGAGCGAAGGAGCCAAGAGTTCATTATTAGTCTGCTGGCTAGTCATTTGGTGTAACAAAGCCCTGATGTTTTCGACATCAGTGTGTGGAAACCTTATGGAAACTTTCCGATTACAGAAAAGTTGTATGCATGTGAAAGAATGCATCAGGCCACATTCCTATAACAGCTGAAACACAATGAGATGGTAGTGTTTGGTGATACAGCCTTAAAGCCATACATTTAGAAATTGTAATGAGCAAGTCAATCGCCTTCTGCCCTTCAACATTTTAAATCCAAATGTTTGGCAGATCTTGTCTGAATTTACTTGTAGACAAGGAGAGGTTGACTGGTCAACTAATGAAACATTTAAGTATTGTCCCAAATTGCTCACTTATCGCTAATCATTTTGACCAGAATCCGTGCAGTATGTCGCTGATCAAAATGAATAGTGAATAAGCAATTTGCAATTTGTGCCCTAGAGGATGGAGGGTTACTTGGGGCCGTTTTTTCAGAGGACATTCTTCCAGGCCCCCACTGTACATTTGTCAGCTTCAGCGGACACTGAGCAGACAGTCTCTTTCAATTTGTGAGAAAGTTTATTTTCAGCTCAGGACTATTTTTAGTCAAACATCTTTTTGTAGTTGCTTGCATTAAATTAACTTGTATTTCTGAACTTTAAGGTCAAAAAAAAGACTTTGAACCTCTTGGGATCGTTGGAGATTGGAGAATGGAAAACACAGACCATCATTTCCAGGTTTTCCGGGGAGTTAGTGCAGCAAGTCAGATCCAATCAACCTAAAGTGGTTGACATTTTAATTGAAACGTTCTGTCCTCTGAAACCCTCATATGTTTCCATTAAATCCCACAGCGTGTCGACATAAGAGGAGGACAGAGGTTTATTACCAAAGAGTTGAAGCTTTAGGGCTTATTCTGTCTGCATCATAGTGCTGTCCATAAGATGAAATAAGAATAACTTCTTCCCCCTTCTACCAAGTAAAACCAGGTATCTGATTCCTCTATCCAAACAATGACAAACCTTCACTGTTACAAGGGGAACAGGAAACCAAAACCAAACCTATACTGCTGTAGCAACAATTCTAACCTACTTTGGATTTGAGGCGTGTATGTCATCTATACTGCTGCTGTACCAATTCTGTACTTCAGTTAGGAGGTGCATATCCCTTCTGCAGCATGTAGCTAGTTCCCATTATAAAGTACCTTGATCGAAGTAATGATGCTATTATACTGTTGAGAAGCAGATCTTTAGCAATGCCAAATGGCTAGAAATTTTAGTTTAGAGAATTTAAATCAACCACTATGAGCATAGTATGAGTCACTCTTCTGGAATCCCCTCGCTCTCTCTCTCTCGCTCATTTTCTCTCTCTCTCTCGCTCTCTCTTTCTCTCTCTCTCTCTCTCATTTTCTCTCTCTCTCTCTCGTTTTCTCTGTCTCTCGTTTTCTCTCTCTCTCGTTTTCTCTCTCTCTAATTTTATTGCTCTCTCTCTCATTTTCGCTTTCTCTCGTTTTCCCTCACTCTGTGCACTGTTCCGCTTTGCCTCGGACGTCAACATCGCGCCGGAGTAAGTATGAGCATTCCACTCAGGAAACAGTGACAAGGAAGAGGGAGGTGGGGGGAGGTGAAGCGGAGGAGACCAACTATTAAGGAGGCCCTGCAGAAGGACACACACGTTAGACTGGAGGTTGGTTGGCCGAAACCCCAGACATGGACGCGGAAGGCTAATTAATAATGCCCAGGAAACAGGGTTTGTTTTTGTCCTGCACCTGAACATGTAATTAGGGCTTTATCTCAGCCTGTCAGGCTCCGTCACGTCCACGGGGCCGAAGTCATGGAACGAGAAGTGTAACTAATGACATGACACACCCTCCACCATGGAAGATTTTCAAAGACCACCGCAAACAGGGAGGGGACAGAGAGGGCGGGAGGTGGGATGTGAGAGAGGTGGGAGAAGGGGAGGGAGATGAAGAGTAAGAGAGGGAGTGAATTGGATTGAGGTGGATGAATAAGAGATTGAGGAGGACTGAGAGAGAGGGAACCAGATCCAGGAGGAGAACGGTGGGCTAATGGTCTTTTAATCCACCTGAGGGATTGAGTCACACCAATGGCTAGAGATCACCAGGAGCACAGCCAGGAGCACAGCCAGGAGCACAGCCAGAAGAGCAGCCAGGAGAACAGCCAGGGGTCTTCTGTTGCTTCTGGTTTCACTGTGCTTCCATCTCTTTGACCATGTCTCTCTGTCTCCCTCTTCTCAGGCATTTTCTTCTTCTCGCTCACTGCTATCGTTCCACTTCTCCCTGAGCATGCTCAGTCAGCCATGAGTTGTCCATTGGTGCAGAAGAGGGGCCGAGGTGTCTCAGGCCTGGGGATTGAGCAGGCGTGAAACAGCTTGGCTATATAAAGCCTCAAAGCTCAACCCTCCTTGACTTGCCCGTGGCCTTCCCACAGTCCTCTCTGCCAAACCAACACACAGTTTCCTGGCTTGGTTTCAGGAAAGTGCTGCTCTGAGCCTGAGGATGGAAACTTAGAGCGTTGCTTTGCCTGGATACAATAAAACACACACAAACACAGGGTCTGGTGATTCAGGGAAGGGGGCTGGACACTGCCTCCATTATCATCAGGCATACCCTCAGGATATCTCTCTTATCAGGCAGGACCCCATATGCCCATTACTGTACCGCCTGTCACACAAATGAACACACTGACGAAACACTTATGCTATGAATGGGGGAATGTTCTCTCTTCCCCTCACTCTGATGCTTTCTTTTTCCCTGTCTCACTCTCAATTTCCCTTTCTCCATGTTTGTTTCTTAGAAAAGGAAAATGTTACTGTGTTCTTTTTTCTCTCTCTCACACTCTCTTTATGCCAGTGAGTCACTCTTGCCATGAGAAACAGAGTTCCCTTTTCTACCCTCCCAGCTCCCTTTCTTGTGTTGTAGAGAAGGACTCCATCCCGCTTGCAGCAGTCTGTGACGGCCCTAGCATGTACGCTATTTTGGCCCAATCGCATGTTAATGTGTGTGCGCGTCCTCTAACGTTGAGACAGCACAGAGGGAGGGGCCCACTCATTCAATAGCCAACACCACATCCTCAGAGAGAGAAAGACAGAGAGAAAGAAAGAGAGAAAGAGAGGGAGAGCAGTTACAAGGATGAATGGCACTTCAAATTGAGCGCTCAGAGCAGCTGTGTAATAACATTGCCACCATTAGCTCATACAGTAGTATTGTAGAGTAGGCTGCATTGCAATGCTTGACCTGGTTATCCGGAGATACTGTAATGTACATGAGCTCACAATGTAGACCAGGCAGTCGGACTGACAGACCAAGGTCATATGGAATGAGGTCATATAGAATACCTATGTGAGCACTCTCTGCTGAGGCCACAACAGGAAGTTCATAATGTAATGTGATTGGTTCCCCTCAGTTTGGACTCAGTGTCCTGTGGAGGACAATTCGGCTCCATGTCACAGGTCTACTTTACAGTATTCTTAACCTTATGATGACGACAGTGTTTCCAACCGCCATGTCGGGAAAGACCAAGGCCATGCTGGTCCATGTTTGACACAGAGTTATATAAACCTGGCCCCCGTTCTTGCTCCGTACACACACTCATGCTCAAGGGCGATTTAGTCTGGACACGAAGGGAAACACACTGGAGTGCAGGCAAGGGATTTCTTTTGGAAGCCAGAAGCTTTGTGGAAGGGAAACCCTATCATTTCCCCAACGTCACTCTTGACAAGGCCACACACACACACACACACACACACACACACACACACACACACACACAAACACACACATTCAAACAGATCTATCTGTCCTAGGATTGTCTCTCAGTAACACATGGTAGATGTTGGACCTCCTAATCAAAAGGGGAAAAAAATTAGGCAGGGAGGGACGTCAGCAGCTGAAACCATCTGAGGAAGCCCCTGTTTCAAAGTAGGCCAGTCCAGAGGGGCTATTGAGAAACATGATGGAAGGTACCATCTAGCTGTGAGCCGGGAGCTGGGATTTCCTCTCCTCAGTTAGTGGAAGACGGTCCAGCTAATAGAAATCTCTGAGTATACAAATCTCTCCTTGGAGCCATTTCACACACACTGTGTGTGTCTCTGTGTGTGTATGTGTGTAGTTATGGGTGTGTGTGTATGTGTGTGTGTAAGGCACACACCCTCATCCTGGCTCATTATTGTTCTTCTCATGTGGCAGCCATTGTGTGTTCCCGTTGGTAGCGGTAGGATATGACATCATGTTTGGAGTTCTGCTTGTGAAAACGACAACCCAGAGGGCCTTCTACCATTACCCACAATGCCTGAGTTCACAGCTTCCGGTCATTGTAACAGCAGGGAGTTAAGGGGAGGCTAATGGTCGTGTCAAAAATGGCACCCTGGTCAACACGACTATATGGAATCTGGGGGCATTTGGGAGCACCGTGCCCTCCTCCACGATGATACTGTCAGTAACTTTAACAGGAGCCAGGAGAGAGGCGGTTTTAAAACATGAAACAGCAGGGAAAACACTCCCTCGGGGCTAAAGGTTTGGTGTTTACGTCTTACACAGAGTGGGAGGAGGAGTGTGCGTATAGTTGCGTGCCCTGACAGAAGGTAACTGCTTGCCTCAACCAGGTTGGCCTGCTAACATTCCTGAGACTAGACGAAAATATTATTTTGTCTCATGAAGCCCCACTGGCTTGCTTTTCTCAGTGCCACATAAGAGTGAAATGCAAAACACCAAACCTTATTCAAATAACCCATTGTCCCATTCAAATCGCAGCTAAAGCATTTCATCAGAATATGTACTACAGGGTGACATCATGAATACTGTGCAGTGTTATCCTAGATGCACTCTGGCAGATGGTTTTGGTGAGCTGAGAGCAGAACTGGACCAATATCTCGCTTGTCCGGGGCACCACTTTGCAGATTTCAGACCATTCTTTTGGTTCACAACTCAACTATCTCTCGACAGGCGCACACAGATATCGGTCCAGAGTGGTCTTTGGTATCACCAAACTGATCCCCAGAGTTGAAACATCAGCACTGCTGCTGGCTAATGGGTTGTCAGGAAGCTCTATGCAGTAGGTGATGGGAATCTGCCAGCTTCACCCGGGGATCAGGGAAGAGGTTTTCCCGGTCTTACGCGCTCTAGCGACTCCCTCCGAGTTGTTGTCTGAGACTCGAAGTAGGTACAGTAGGATATGGGAAAACCGGGGAAGGGTGGGGGGTGCCAAAAAAGTGAACGGTTCTGTTTTGATTGTATTCCTCATGAAGAATGTTGGCAAGCATACCTGTTTGAGGCCACAAAGTCTTCTAAATAGCTGTGTTAATCCGTATGGCTCTACGCTGAAAATACTGTGATTAAAGGGGGAAAAAAGTGCTTGCACGCAGACATACACATCAAGGGTTGGCCGGATTAGATTTAAAAAAAAGTAACCGCGTGACGTGGACAAACACAGCCTATTGTTCAGCGGCAAAATAAACGCATTCACCCGTTACTGCAGGGGACACTGTTTCTGGCAGCTCTATCCACTGTGGCCAGGAGAAATTCCCGTTCTGAGGCACACTGTTTGGAGAGGTTGATATCAAACGCTTCACAGGGCCTGAAGTACACATCCAGCAGCCTACCTTGCTCCAGTGGATGTCCACTAACGACGGGGAACACCTGTGGCCTGTCACGATGGAATGCTCGATACACGCAGGGTGTCATACACTTGTTGTCCTCATGTTGTACGTGGTGCGTGTTAATATGCACGTGCTTTGGCAAAGTCTATAAATCTCAGAGGTTATCTTTCATCACGTTCTTTTACAAATAGCTGTGTGTGTGTGTGTGTGTGTGTGTGTGTGTTTGTGTGTAGAAGTATCTCTTTGTAGCAGATAAATAAACAGATACTTCCACTTAATTTATTGGGTCCATCTGAATCTTCAAGTGTAAGGCCTTCACTTTGTATTGTGTAGGGCTTATGGTATGCCTTGTTTGATCTGAGTAAAAGATTCTGGAAAAAACAAATGTAATTAAAAAAATCTCTGTCTATAAATACATGTATGTATACATGTATTTAGTATACTTCCAAAAGTCCTAATTCCCCCAATCAAATTGCTGATGATTCATCGTATCCAATCATCTTAAAACAATTCCATATGTTAGTTGAAATCGCAAATGAAGGGCTTCGACAGTGGATATTACAGGGTTTCCATGGAGAAGAGGGGGTGTGGCCAGCGGGCCAAACGGGTTCCCTTTGGGTGGTTCCTACTCGTTGCGGTTAGTGGGGGTTTGGACCAGGGCCCAGATGTGTCAAGGCTCCAGCTCCAGCCTAATTAACCCTCTCAGCCTAACTTATGCTCACGATCAAAGTGGGGCTGTCTGCCTATCTCCACATGACCTCCTGTAATACACACTCTGTGTGTGGGTGGGTGAAATTGTGTCTGTGTGTGTGTGGGGGTGTGTGTGAGTTTGTGTGTATGTGTTTAGTTTATTAGGATTCCCATTAGCTATTGCACATGCAGCAGCTACTCTTCCTGAGGTCCACATAAAACATCAAACGCATGACAGAGTATGGAACACTTAGACGAGACAACTTACTGTTCATTATAATGCATTCAGTTAAAATGCATAAATAGTATGAGTAATATATAGTAATTATAGTCATTTATTGTGGACAGACTATGTAAACAGAGGTGGCACTGTAGATCTGTTATGAACCAATGGTTTGGATGAGACAACAAACAGCATAGGTTCTGGTGCCAAAATGATAGAAGGGAGTTTTGACCCAGAGATTTGTTGGTAAATAACAAAGGCAGAGGGTGAAACTCTTTACACAGGTTCCAATCTGATCTCTTAACACATGGACCCAGAACAAAGAAATTGACAAAAAAAAATAAAACAACATACAATGTTCCCAATATAAACATCGCAGTCCACTGACTGCGGACATCGCAGTCCACTGAAATCAACTGAATCAAGAGTCGGTGGACCTTGTCTTTTACTGACAGGGGCATAACACGATGTGCTTGTCTGTGGCAAAAGTACATCTGTGACAAGGATGGACAAGTTGTGAATTCTGAGATACAGCACCTCTCTTTAAGCTACTATGGTAACTCGCCATTTTTTGGCCTGCTTGTAGCCCACCTGCTAGCTTGCCCGATTCCTGCCACTCTCCTTTGACCTCTCTCATCAACAAGCTGTCTCGGCCCACATCATTGCCTGGATGTTTGTACTGTTTGTAGCCACCTCTTCAGAATCAGAATCACCTTTAATTGTTAACTACACTAACACACACACGGAGGTTTAAGTGCAGTACAGTGATCACAGTTTGGAGTGTATCTCGTTCTCAGTTTGGAGGTGGCTTGATTTGGTCAGTGTAGTCTTATTAGTCTCTATGGAGCAGATGGCTAGTTACTGAGGGCCACAGCACAGGGACAGGAAGGGTTCAGATTGCAGGTTTGTTTTTGGTAATGACTGACGTGGTACACACCTATCCTGCTCGTTTTGGACCAGTGGGTGACCAGGGCGACCTTGCCAGTGCAGATGGAGGTTAGGCTGCATCTGATGAGTCTCTCTACAAAACGGTACAATGTGGCGCAGTTCACCTCTGCAGTGGACACAGACCCAAACCAGAGACGGGTGGCCCATACGGAACGGTAATATATGGTAGTATATGTATCTAACTTATATGTCTTATATGAGCATATATGGTGTAAACATATATTTGGTTTGATCAACAAATATGTACATATATGTACGTATATGTCAAAATATATAAGAATTGGATTTTATTTATGTCAGATTGAAATATGCAATTATCATACGGTATATGATCATGTATTTTAAAATATTTGTTAAGTCTTTTAATGTATATGGCCATATATTAGATTTCCATGTGGGGGATGAGGTAAGGATGGACTCATAAAGCTATATCAGGATTTATTGTAAACCGTAGACACTGTCGTGTGTGAAAAGCCCAGGAGGGAGGCCATTTCTGAGAAATTAAAACTGAATTGAATGACACCACTGTCAAAGTCCATTTGGTCACTTATATCCATTTGGTCACGTTATGGCCAATCTAACATTTACAGTAAATGTAGTAGGCATTTTCTGGTGTGGCGTCTATAAATTAACAACAGCAGTCTGAGGCCCTATCAGACAATTAGGATAATAGACTGACTGACTGACACACCTCCTATGGGGTTCCGCTGGTGGAATCTAGGGCAGACGAATGACTGCAAGGGTTAAAGTGGGGATAACACTTTGCCCCAGATGGTAGAAGAGAAAAGTAGGAGACTGTTTTCCAACTGAGCTCATTCATATTGCTTTAACCTGGAAGCTGTGGAAAATAGTTTTTCTGTGGCTTGAACTGTTAAAGACAGTGAACGGACACACATGTTTGCATCCACACACACACACACACACACACACACACACACACACACATCCAAACACACACACACATACATCCTGTACAAACAGATGAGCCTCACAGGCAGTTAGTCACTTCAGTACCCTTCAGTTTTAGGACAATGTTCTCACATGGTTACCATGGAGAGATGTGTGAGCAGAAAATGGTCATTCCTGCCAAAGCTCCATGGTGCACTACATTGCGAGTGCTTACGATTTATTACACGGAGAGGGCCAAGTGTATTCCCTTCTAACCCACACTACCATGCAGGGAAACTAGCCTCTGCTATTGACGTGTCCCTGTGGAAGACAAATGTCTAGGCAGTATCTTAGACAAAAGAGCCCACAAACAATAAAACTTCCAATGAATCGTGGGAAAAACAGTCCCTCTCTCCAAACAAAAAAACCCAACAACACTATTTTCTTGTGGCACAGTAGGCTAATAAGTGAGTTTAGTGTTGGATTATGGAAGTGAGTCATGGACATTCTTGAAATTCAGTTTAAATGTAAAAGCTTTTTTTTTTGTTCATGTGCTTCCCTTTTATGGAAATGTTCAAACCCTCCCCTATCTGGAAGGGGAAGACTTGTTTTTAATGATCAGCGCTAGGAAATGAAAAAAAATCTAAGTTAATACTGCATGCCAACCATAACTACCACAGCTGCATCAGTTCACAATATCTTCCTTTGTGCACAACGCTGACAGAATGAAATACTCCCTACCTAATGTAGGACCTGGGATGATGATGTTAAGGAATGTACCACCTTGAGACAGGACAGAGGAGAGGGTGCTTAAATCTGACTTACATTCATCACACCTGCCTTCACTCTAACAAAGAGGGTGTGTGTTTCTGTTTACTTGTCTTTATGTGTTTATGCGCAGGGGCTGTCATTAAGAGTCATTTTCCAACTGTTCAGTCAGGGACTGACTGACTGATTTGGAGGCCCAAGGCAGATATCAGTTCCAGCCTTCTCCAGCTCTTCGTGAAACAAAACAAATGTTAACATTGACCTCAAAAGCATGTATGCCTAACACTCATTTTTACCATCTGGAGGTAAATATTGGTTCTCTGAACTGGAGAATGTCTGCAATACTCCTTGAACAACCTTCGTTGTGTTATATACTAAACCAGGTTGGCATTTTGCCAGCATGACAATACAAACCTGTCGTGGATTTCTGTACTCTTTGAAAACTGTACTCTTATGGGTTGGAAGGTGAACACTCCTACTAGCTGGAAGGACCCCAAATTGAATTAACAATAAAGGATATGGGCACACTTCAGTAAACCAAAGCATCAACACCATAAGAATGGCAAGAACCTACCTTTAAAATACCATGCCAAACCCATAATGGAGACAACAAATCCTTCATGATTATAATTATCATACAATCATTATTGGATTAAAACATGTCTTTTTTCTTGTCTGTGCTGGCTTGCGGCGTTATCAGTTTTTCAGTGCACATTATAGACATGATAGACAGCACAGGAGTGTGGGTTAATCTTGCTGTAGAACTAATTGCAGCCAGCAGGTCAAACAAGGGAATTAAATAAATTAAAAAAAGAGTAATGATTGACATGTCCTGGTTCCCACGGAAGAAGATCAACTCAATCATGTCAAGGTCAAGCTTGATATGAATAATTACTACTTGACATGAATAATTATTACAAAGAATAATTACTACTGAGTGAATAAAAAAGTTGTTCAAATAGAATGAATTGCTCCAAAACTAGACGTCACTATCTGTACTAAAGCTGCTCTTAATGGGATCGAGGAACTTTGCAGCCCACGACGAAAGTTAGTTGTTACGTTTGTTGGTGAGACAGATGGGCCTTGAGCAGAGAATGTGGAGACCTTGCGAATTTTCTTCCCCCTTTGACACCCAAACACAAAACACTTTTTGACAGCGTGCATCTCTGCAAGCCTGGTTAACGTCCCCAATGTCCCTTGACCACCACAAGCTTGACCTTGACATGATTGAGTTGATCTTCTTCCGTGGGAACCAGGACATGTCAATCATGTTTGGCAACTGCACAGTGTCCCCTTCCCAGAGTTCAAAGAACCTTGGCATGACCCTACATGACAACCTATCATTCTATAAAGGCAGTGACTTGCTCCTGAATGTTTTTTTATTGAAAGTACTCCATTCTCTCTGCGCCTGTGTCCTGCCTCTTACCAACAACGTTTCAGTGCTGACCTTTGTACCTACTTCTGTATCTGGTCACAGCGTAGCGGGTTGAACGCACAGTCAAGGGCAGGCGATCTCAAACAATTTGTTTTTACCTGTGTGAGATCAACTGCCCCTGACCCCGCGCTCAACCCATTATGGTCTAGGGCAGACTTGACAGCTCTGAGGAAGAGCATCAGACTTTGACAAGGATTGACTAATTACACAGTGAAAATAGTGGGGCTCGGTTTGCTCAATGGGGGGTTGATAGTTTCTTCATGCTATCATCGGGGGTGGGGGGTAATTACAGTAGCAAACAGGGTCTAGGCTAACAGCCCTGTCTGTCTGGGAACAGGAGGAACGTTGTGAAACCCCATGAAACACCATGACCCCGTCCACAGAGATATAGCTGTACTCTCGGGATTATTGCTCAAACATTAGGCATGCAGATTTAGGTTACTGATCATTGTAGCAGTTACGGTGGCCTAGGGACCAGTTTGCTCATCAGTCCACCAGCTAGGCAGGCAAGGCAGTCACTTAGCCAGAAGCAGTCAGTCAGAAAAGGTGATGTTAGGATAAGCAACTCAGCCAGTGTTTCGTTGAAGTTACCAAGCCAACCCGTCAAACAGCAGGTCAGAGACAACGGCAACCTTCTTAACAAGACCTCGCCATGTCTGGAGCCCGATGCCAGGCGTGTTCTAATGTTACATAGAAACATTTAACTTCTCATCCAGCTGTGTCCTAATCCAGTCATACTTACCTGGTAAAAAAGGGTAAAGAAATGAAGAAAAATCACCACGTGTGTCTCTTTGATTAGTTGCAGAGTTGTTCTAGGTGAATGGATCTGTAGCAGGCTGCTGTGTTCTCTCCCTCGTGCCTTTGGGGCGTCACGCGGCTAAAAGAATGAAACAGACAGGCTCCCGTTTGTCTACCAAGCTCTTGTGATTGCCAGACTGACTCATAAGGAATGCCTCAGGTCAAATGAAACTTCTCGTCTTGATTGAGCTACAATGTCTCTAAAAAAAAAAAAAGCGGTAATAAAAATAAATTTGTTCAGAAGACGCAATCTGGCTCCAGATCGGTCTTGCCAAGTTCCTACGGTTATTGTCACGGCAGACACTTCCAAACACTGACCACAGATTTGACGGTAAAAGGACCAACTGACGATTGTTTCATACAGTTATCCGCAGCCTTATGACTATTTGACTACGTCATCTGAGTTTTACATTTTGTTCAACATCTGCTTGGTCTGAGTCAATGCTGGAGTATGACTTGCTATGCATGGGGGTTTGGTTTTAGAGTGTTGACAGAAGATCTGTAGCAGGTTCTTCCTGCCCAAGACCTGCAGAGAGACAGATGCTGTCCCTGTGACCAAACATGAGACATATGGGAGAGTGCACAGTGATTGGTGTATGGTGATCGACTGAGTGTGTACAGTGATTGGTATATGGTGATTGATTGAGAATGTACATTGATTGGTGTATGGTGATCGATTGAGATTGCACAGTAATTGCTGCATGGTTATTCATTGAGAGTGTATAGTGATTGGTGTATGGTTATTCATTGAGAGTGTATAGTGATTGGTGTATGGTAATTGATTGAGAGTGTATAGTGATTGGTGTATGGTTATTCATGAGAGTGTGTAGTGATTGGTGTATGGTTATTCATGAGAGGGTATAGTGATTGGTGTATGGTTATTCATTGAGAGGGTATAGTGATTGGTGTATGGTTATTCATTGAGAGGGTATAGTGACTGGTTTATGGTTATTCACTGAGAGGGTATAGTGATTGGTGTATGGTTATTCATTGAGAGTGTATAGTGATTGGTGTATGGTTATTCATTGAGAGGGTATAGTGATTGGTGCATGGTTATTCATTGAGAGGGTATAGTGATTGGTGCATGGTTATTCATTGAGAGTGTATAGTGATTGGTGTATGGTTATTCATTGAGAGGGTATAGTGATTGGTGTATGGTTATTCATTGAGAGGGTATAGTGATTGGTGTATGGTTATTCATTGAGAGTGTATAGTGATTGGTGTATGGTTATTCATTGAGAGGGTATAGTGATTGGTGTATGGTTATTCATTGAGAGGGTATAGTGATTGGTGTATGGTTATTCATTGAGAGTGTATAGTGATTGGTGTATGGTTATTCATTGAGAGGGTATGATGAACATGACCAGCAGCATTATGATATTGGAGCTAATCATATGAGAACAAGGACACTTAAAGCTAGAATCCTTATTAGAAGCAATAACAAAGCTGTCAGCCAGCCCATGTTTTCATAAAAAGAGATAGAAGTTGAGAAATGTACCCACTTTCAAACTCATAGACAGAGCTGTGGATGTAATGACTGACCATCCATGATATCAACATTGCATGTTTTCAGGATACACACTTTGTGACACAGTAGAATTCATAGGACACCTCTAGTTTAGAGGCACATGGACACATCAAATCTAGAGGGACATGGACACATCTAGTCTAGAAGGATACAGACACTTCTAGTCTAGAGGGACATGGACACATCTAGTCTAGAAGGATACAGACACTTCTAATCTAGAGGGACATGGACACATCTAGTCTAGAAGGATACAGACACTTCTAGTCTAGAGGGACATGGATACATCTAGTCTAGAAGGATACAGACACTTCTAGTCTAGAGGGACATGGACACATCTAGTCTAGAAGGACACAGACACTACTAGTCCAGAGGGACATGGACACATCTAGTCTGGAGGGACACAGACACATCTAGTCTAGAAGGACACAGACACATCTAGTTTAGAGGGACATGGACACATCTAGTCTAGAAGAACATGCACACATCTTGTCTAGAGGAACACGGACACATCTAGTCCAGAGAGACATGGACACATCTAGTTTAGAGAGACACAGACACATCTAGTCTAGAGGGACAGAGCCACATCTAGTCTAAGGGGATATGGGACATGTCTAGTCCAGAGGGACACAGACACATCTAGTCTAGAGGGACATGGACACATCTAGTCTAGAGGGACGCAGCCACATCTAGTCTAGGGGGACATGGGACATGTCGAGTCCAGAGGGACATGGACACATCTAGTCTAGAGGGACATGGACACATCTAGTCTAGGGGGACATGGGACATGTCGAGTCCAGAGGGACATAGACACATCTAGTCTAGAGGGACGCAGCCACATCTAGTCTAGGGGGACATGGGACATGTTGAGTCCAGCGGGACATAGACACATCTAGTCTAGGAGGACATGGGACATGTCGAGTCCAGAGGGACATAGACACTATTAGTCTAGAGGGACGCAGCCACATCTAGTCTAGGGGGACATGGGACATGTTGAGTCCAGAGGGACATAGACACATCTAGTCTAGGGGGACATGGGACATGTCGAGTCCAGAGGGACATGGACACATCTAGTCTAGAGGTACATTGGACACATCTAGTCTAGGGGGACATGGGACATGTCGAGTCCAGAGGGACATGGAAACATCTAGTCTAGAGGGACATGGACACATCTAGTCTAGGGGGACATGGGACATGTCGAGTCCAGAGGGACATGGACACATCTAGTCCAGAGGGACACGGACACATCTAGTCTAGATGAACATGAGAATAAGAATGCTGTTGCAGCTTCTCAGCAGAAGCAATAACTAGGAATCTGGATAACTTTCAGTTCCAGTTCCAGTGTTTGTGTTCTAACAAAAAGGCCCTGTGCAGTCTGGGGTGTGTGTGGGCCCTGCGCGATCAAACAAACCAGCGCAGTGTTGAGTCACGCCTACAGCCTTTAAAGGTTGGAGTGGAACATTCACTGCCTGGGCCAAGCGAACACCACAAAGCTTGTCCATTCTGAAGATGATGATAGTCAACACATCTGACCAGACTGAAGAGAAGACCATTATATAGTTGTTAATTGTTGATGGATAGAGGATGGAAATCTGTCAAAAATAATTTTGTGTATTGTGACAACATGTTAATTATATAGTAGAGCGCCATTGATCATATATTGTGCAGAATCAAGATATTGTACCTGATGATAGAAGTAAAATTAAAATCAATTCATGTTGCAATAAAAACATTCCGGCTCCACATTCTTTCAGCAAGCATGGACCGGTGCTACAGAAACATGGTGTCCATGACTCAGTGGATTTACTGATAAGAAGAAGCAAACACTGGAAAATTTGACAAAGTTGATGAGCTGTGTTAGAACAAGTTCATGTTATTTGTAGTGGATCATGTCCTCATATGTTTGTGTTTGGAAGCAATATGAGCAAACACATTATTTTGAAACCAGATCTTTGTTACTGTTTCAAGTTTCAAGGTTTATTTGTCAAATGCACCAAACAACACAACATCATCCTGCACAAAGGAATTCTTGTGACATGGCACCCGACAATTACGTAGTGATAGTTAAGGAGAAGAATATATAAGCAAAAATATAGCTAGACAAAAAACATAATAAAATTGCAGCAGTTTAAAAAAAGAGTACAGTAAAACTAGCGGCAATCCAAGTAGTATTATTGAACATTTAGATATGGTAAGTATGGCAGTAATATACATTGTTCTTTATTGATGATAAAGATCAATCTGCATGTCTGTCAGTAAGAAGTACAGGACCCACAGCACCATCTTATTAATTGCAATACAATTTCAAATCAGAGGGTTTAGTGGAAATGTCTATTTAGCATCTGTCTCTTGTTATTTGTTTCCAAGTCTTTAACAGACTGTGGTAGTACATTGATGGATTACAAATGATCGATTTGTTAACTCTTCCTGAGTGTGCATGTGGAATTTCTGTCAAACCAGAAGACATCTGACATCCCACTTTAACCAGTAGACAAGATGTTACCATGACGCAAAACAAAAGATGGTGTTGCTAAAGTTCAAAGGTCATGTGTCTCTTTTACCCAATTCATTGTTCCAGATTGGAATTTTTCAGAAGGTCTGGATGAGAAAGACCTGATCCTTTCCTTGCCTCAATGCTGTTTTTCCCTCTCCCTCTGTCCCTCTGTGGTGCTAAAAGTCAAGCATGTCCTGGATCTGAAAGGGGAAAAAAGGGGGGTGGGGCAGAACGGTCTCCATGACAACAGTCAAGAGATGTGGCGTTATGGAGATACTTTGTATTATGCGGGCTTACCACCGCTCCACCCTTTCTCCCTCTCCCGTTTCCACAGGCAGATGACAGTCGAGTGGAAGACAGAGCGGAGGAGTGACTGTCTGCCGGACAGAGAGGGTCTTTCCATGGAGTCACGTAAACCCGAAAAAACATTCCAGAGCATCCAGGACGGCGGACACTAGACACCTTTGTTTCAGCGGCACTCGCGTCCTGCCTGCGCTGTGCTACCGAACGAAGGGTAAGGACTGTGTGAGGAGGAGATGGTTACCACGCGTTGATCCAACCTGGATGATTCTCCAAACATCACACCCTCCACTCCTTGCCACTGCATTCACACACACAGACCAGGAGCACATACATTTACTCACAGTTATGTGTTGGGGATGGAGGTTGCACTGTGTGTGTGTGTGTGTGTGTGTGTGTGACCAAGTGAGTGGGCGTGTGGAGGGTTTTCTACATTACTCACATACTCCACTAGCACAATTTTGGTAGGAGCCGGTCAGGAATACCCCCCCCCTCTTTTCCCTCCCTCCCTGTGGTTATGTATTAAACCTACATCTCCCAGTATTGTTATGAAAAAGTCCAAGGAGAGTATAAGACCCAGCTCTCTGTGTATTACCATAAAAGGCACACATTCTTGCCGATGACATTTATTGGCTCCTAAACGTTATTCCTCCTGACTCAACTCTAGGGAGAAACTCTGGTCGTGTTCCAAATGGCACCCAATTCCCCCATGTAGCCCTGGTCAGCAGTGCACTACATAGGAAATAGGGTGCCATTTGGGAAACCCATGCTTTGTCTTGTCTCAGAAGAAGTGTGGGATGGAGACTCCGCAGGATGGTGAGGGGTTCGCTGGATGAAAAAGGTTAACGGGAACCGTTTAGTTTGAACAACATGAGGTGAGTGTTTGGGTTATTGAGGGCCGCAGTGAGAGGTTTTCACAGTGAGATGTTTTCACAGTGAGAGGTTTTCACAGTGAGAGGTTTTCACAGTGAGAGGATTCCAGTTGGATGCTGATCCGTGGATGACTGAGCTACTGATACATACCGACATACTGATACAGTGTACTGTAGAAGGCTTGTATTTTAATCAATCGACCAGTGCATTGTAAGAGAATCTCTCCAGACAGGTTATTCATAAAGATGGGGATATACAATATACAGAAGGAAAACACACAACAATTAAAACTGAAGACTCTCAATCCAATATAACTCAGTTGTACATTTCAGTCGGTGTTATGGGATTGTGTTTATGTGAAAAGGAAGAGTAAACACATTGGCCTTACCATTGAGTTTGTGCCGTCTAGCAACTCTGGTTACTCTTAAGACCATACTGTGTGACAGTCTGGGGGCGCAATTTTTTTTGTGTCTTTAAAGGAAATGTTCACTTATTTTCAATATGATTCCTTACCCTGAAACAAGTCTGCTGGCCGAGAGAAACTTTAGTCTGTGGTTCAGGTGTTATCAAACAGGCTCTTCAGCTCACTTTAACCAACGCTTACTAAGAAACAACTGAGGTAATCAGAGCGTGTTTATGTGTTTTTTGTTTTATGCCTATATGACCTTTAGGTGACATCAAACCATATGGAGCATATTTCAGGTGATTTTAAGATACGTTTTTAATATGCCTACACGTCCAGATGACTTACTCTGATTTCTTTCTAGTTCTGGCTAAACTTAAAGTTTCTAATGGCTGTTTAAAGAAAACCTATTCATAGATTACAGTTTCTATTGACCCATTCACTTCCTTAAGGTTGCGGAAACATCAAGTTGAAAAAAAGTGAAATTCTCCTTTAATGAGAGGGTTATAGTCTTGGGCCAGGCAGAACACGACAGTGGAAAAGTCCTTCAGTCATTACAGCATCGGAGGGAGACTGCGGAACAGAACCACTTCATTCATGTGACGGATCACTGCTTTGCTCCCCACAAACCTGCCCTGAGAGAGCCCCTGTGTGTGCCTGACCTCAGTCGTTGAAGAGGCAAACAGAGAGAGAGCGCGTGTGTGTGTCTTTGAGTGTGTCTGCTTGTCCGTGAGGTATCACAGTGCAGCTTAACCCTTCAAAAACGCAGACTGCGTAAAAGCCAGTGAAATGATTTCAATCAGTCGATCAAATGTATTTTACAAAGCCTTTTCACATCAGTAGCTGTCAGAAAGCGCCTTAACAGATCCCATCCTGAAACCATAAAGAGCAAGCAACAACAAGAAATGGATGCACAGTGATGAGGGAAAACCCCCCTAGTAGGGTCTGAACCCAGGAGGAAACCTGGAGTGGAGGTCATATGGAATCCAATGGAAGGAGTGAAGCAGCGTTGGCAGGGCTGGACGGGTGTGTATCCGACTGATAACAGGACTACTATGGATGATGAGGCAAGGCTAAAGGCTTAACACCTGCACTCCCTCTACATATACACACACACACACACATTCACTCCCTCTACATATACACACACACACACACACACACACACACAGTCCCTCCACATACACACACACACATCCACTCCCTCCATACACACATTCACTCCATCCACATACACACGCACATTGACTCCCTCCACATACACCCGCACGTTCACTCTCTCCACACACGCACGCACGCACGCACGCACGCGCGCTCACCTCCCCCTCTACATACCCACACACTAGACTTTGATATGATCCACACGGCATACTGTGCCTCAATCCAGAAAGGTTCATGATGCCACTAGAATAGAGAGAAAAGTGTAGCGTAAGAACAAGAAATAGAGAGGGACAGAAAGAGATAGAGATTGTTGTAGTGGAACTGCCTGGCTCACAGCCAGGAGCTACTCTGGGTTGGATGCACACTCCTTCCCCTTTCTCTATAACGCCTCAACCTGTAATCTAAATGGTGTGGAGCTTTATATACTATATATATAATATATACTGTTTCCAACGGAATATACCTAACAGTTATTTGAAAGTAGTGTGGTAACATTGGGCACTTTCTGCAATAAGACTATCTGCTTGTTTCTATATTTACCAGCCTCTACATGTCTGCAGAGATGGTGCGCAGCTCTGTCACGGAAACTTGAAAAGCCTTGACCAAAAAAGTCAGAACTGCTGTCTTAAACTCCTTTGACTTTTGATGCCTATGCACTTCTAGTTTCAGAAACAGACTTATTGGCTATGTTCATGTACAGTAGCTCTCAAAACTATTCACCCACCTTGGAGTTTTGGCCACTGACCAACACAAAATAGTCGAAAATGTCAAGTGAAAAATAAAATCTGCAAATTGTTTTAAATTATTTACAAATACAAATCACAAAATAAACAATTTCATAAAAATGAAACCCCTTTGCTATGACTCACCTGAATGAGCTGTGGTGCATTCAGTGTTTTTAGAAGTAAGAGTAGAATGGATTCCACCTGTGTGCAATTAAGGTGTTTCATGTTATTTCAAGTTAAAAACACGTCACTGGGACGTCCCAGAGTTGGTTAGTACAATTCTTACAAAAACTGATAAAGATGAAGGAACATTCAAAGCAAATCCGTAATAAGGTTCTTCAAAAGTAGCAATAAGCGGGGGGATATGAAAACATTGAATTTTATTTGGCACAAGCCTAACGTTGCACATTATCATGAGAACATCCCTACCATGAAGCATGGTGGTGGCAGCATCACGCTATGGGGATGTTTCTCAGCTGCAAGCACTGGAAGAGTTGTCAGGATGAGGGAAGTACAAACAAAGCAAAATTCACAGGTCCTTGAAGAAAACATGTTCCAGAGCACACAGGACCTGATGCTGGGGTGAAGATTAACATTCAGCATGACAACAACCCTAAGCACACAGTCAAGACACTGATGGTGTGGCTTTGGAACAAGTCTGTGAATGTCCTTGAGTGGCCCAAGTCAAAGTCTGGACCATAAATCGAATTGAGAATGTATGAAAAGAGTTGAAAACTGCTGTTCACCTAAGATCCCCATCCAACCTGGACAGACCTTGAGGTAATTTGCAAACAAGATTTGTCAAACATTGTTGTGTACAGATCTGCAAAGCTGGTAGAATCTTGTTTGAATAGACCTATGGCTGTAAAAGGTGATTCTACAAATATTTTCACTTTGACACACTGTTTTTGTATTGATCAATGGCAAAAATTCCTTAAAAAAACTCCTTATTAAATCCACTTTGATTTCATGTAATAACATGATAACATGTAGAAAAGTCCAACACGGGTGATTACTTTAGAGAGCCACTGTAAATCCAGCCAGGCTTTTTCCAGCTCTGGAAAGAGGAAGCACTGCAGTGAACAATGGCAGGAAAGGGAAACTTGTAATGAGAATAAGTGTACAGCAGCCAATGAGGCTAGACAGTGGTCCATGCTAGTAACAGGAAGGTCTAACAATTTTCTCTTATAAACACCTTGGGTTAATTCATTTTCAGGGTGCATAAGTGCTAGTTAAATTACTTGCAGTAATTTAACTCGCAGGGAAGCTAGATCAATCGATAGATCAGTTTACTTTACCTTTTTTTTTTAAACAAAGCTAAACAAAGCTTTGTTTTAAAAAAAAAGCTAAAACTAAATAATGAACTTTCTCCATGTACTTAGTTAACAACAACAGGTTGCCATAGTGACGGAACAGATGTCAAGTGAGCAGGTGCGCTAGCTGCAGTACAAACAGTGGTAACGCCACCACTTGGGTACAAGGGTCAAGCCTACGGGGACAACCAGTTGCTAACTCTCATTATAATCTTTTACCAATCTTTTTACCAGGTTCAGGCTATGGTACAGTACAGTCAGGTTCAGGCTATGGTACAGTACAATCAGGTTCAGGCTATGGTACAGTACATTAATGTTCAGGCTATGGTACAGTACAATCAGGTTCAGGCTATGGTACTTTACCTTGATTTTTTTTTAAACAAAGCTAGTTAAGTACAGTGTGAATCTAAATATTGAGCTTTCTCCACGTACTTAGTTCATGACAACAGGTTTCCATAGTGATGGAACAGATGTCAAGTGATCAGGTGCGCTAGCTGCAGTACAAACAGTGGTAACGCAACCACTTGGGTACAAGGGTCATGAGCCTACGGGGACAACCAGTTGTTAACTCTCATTATAATCTTTTACCACAGCTCCCTTTAAGATATGGTACAGTACAATCAGGTTCAGGCTATGGTACAGTACATTAATGTTCAGGCTATGGTACAGTACACATTAATGTTCAGGCTATGGTACAGTACAATCAGGTTCAGGCTATGGTACAGTACAATCAGGTTTAAGCTATGGTACAGTACAATCAGGTTCAGGAAAACCGTTGGTCAGAACTAAGTCTTGTCTCATGGCTGACGACAACAACAGCAGAAGTCCACGTAGGCGAACATCTCCATTCCAAATCAGCACCCTAACTAATATCTGCAATGCGGAAAAACCTGACCTCTCTCTGTTAGTCTGTGCCTCCCAAAATGCCTCTGTTATGAGGAATGCACCATTCTGCTCCCCAGGAGGTCAGAGTGAGGAAACCTTAGGCCTCGGGTGTGGTAGGCTAGTGAGGTGATAATGATAGCTCCATTAGTCAAGGAACAGAGAGGCTGTCTGTCTTCCAAAAAAGAGGGAGGGCGGGGGCAGGTGCAAAATGTTTTCGTGATGTATGGATCACTTCTATATGTTTTTCAGGTTGACCTCGTAAACTTAAGAAGAGAATCCAACTGAATTTTGTCAAGTACTAAAACACCAGTCCAGTACTAAGACACCAGTCCAGTTTTGAGAGCTATGAGATTGATTCATCAATCATCCACTGTTGGACAAAAATGTTTTGACCACACAAAACTTGACTGTAAACAATCCAGAACTGCAACGTGCAAGGACTTAAAGGAAGCCTGCATTGCTTCATTTAATACTTGACCACGGTATGTTTGCCATAAAGGACACCCCCTTATAAATTATTTCTTAATCCTACATATTGGAAACCACAGAGATAAAACAATATAGATCTCTATGATGTGAACTGTAGAACCTCCCTGTACCACATTAGCAGAGAATGTGGCGTGGAATCCACTAACGTGCGTGCTACTCTGACACATCAATCAACAGGTGCTGCTGGTTGGATGGTCATAGTTAGAGGAAGATGTTTTTCTAATGGAAAGGCCACACAGTCAACGCCACAACACAGTCCCTTGAGGATTGGTATTAGTGACTTCGTCCAGAGTTCCCCCTACTGGATTACTAGAGAGAGAAAGGAAAATTGAGAAGAGGACAGAAAGAAAGGGGAAAGGAGAGGGAGACAGAGGGAGGTAGGATGAGTGAAAAAGAGAGGGTGGTGAAAAGAAATAAAGAGAAACAGAAAAAAAGAGAAATGGAGAGAAGATAAAGAGACAGAGAAAGAGGGAGACAGAAAAAAAGGAGGAGTTAAAAATAGAAAGAGAGAAAGAGGAAGAGTTAGACAAGGTAGCAAGAGACTGTAGAGAGAGAAGGTAGAGAGAATTTTGGTATCTGTGAGGCAAAATACCACAATGTGCAATCACAGGAGCAAGATTTATGACCTAGTAGAGCACAAACAGGTTTTGAATGTGTATATTCACTTCTGTGGTAAATTAAGTATTTCTTAATTTAGTAAACAAACAAAGTAAACAAATGTTTCTCATGTAAATAAAGCCTTTTAAATTAAAGGTAGGAGTGTCTCCCTGAAACAGTGGTTATAGTGGTCAGTACAGCTCTATTATCTGCCATGGACACTAAATGGTAATAGGAATCTGATTGCTGTTTGATGAGAGGCAGAGACACACTGAAACGAACAGGAATCTCTGCCTTAGTACCCCTGGGCACTGGCTGCAGACAAACCCTAGGACACGACCTCCAGAGAGAGGGTGTGAGAGGAAAGACAAGAGGGATTAAAGA
Source organism: Esox masquinongy (assembly GCA_016801175.1). Taxonomy (NCBI): domain Eukaryota; kingdom Metazoa; phylum Chordata; class Actinopteri; order Esociformes; family Esocidae; genus Esox; species Esox masquinongy. The sequence goes on from JACXGI010007010.1 coordinate 33,600, forward strand.
TAAAAAAATGGAAAAGTAATATGAGTAAGGAAAAAAGAAAGTTAAGAAGTTCACAGGGATAGGTGAGAAAGAGAAAAGCGGAAGTAGAGATGGATTATCCTCTCCATATAGAGGCAACCAGAAGGCGTAGTGACGCATCCATCCGCAAGGAAGAGCCGGGGTTCTCTCATGTCTTCTAGCTCAGCCCAGCTGCAGCCCAGCGTTGAATGAATAGAAGGAAGACAAGGGAGGGGAGGAAGCATGGAACACGCCTGATGAAAGCCTTGGGCCATCACCATTCAGCTCCTCACAGAAATGAAACAGAATGTGACACCGAGATCAGACAGCCACAGGTACTAAAACCAACACCGACATGTCTATGTGATTATGTAAACTGCTCTAGAGCCTCAATCACACCCACAGCGTCATTGCAGAAAATCGAATACATGCAACAAAAGTTCAACATTCAACCTTTGCTGCGATTTCCAGAAAGCCGCTCACGCATACAATTTGATGCATGCGCTGGATTAACATGCACTGCAAATGCCTCTGTAACGCAATGCTGCAAGACGAAATCAGCTTTCCAATGGTTAAAAAAAGGAGGCTTGGAAGGATACATTCTGCTTTCAAATATAATTAACTTCTCCCAAAACCAGTTCTGGCAGTGTTAAAAGGTACTGTCTGGTACTGTTGAAGCAGCCACCAACACAAGTCACAATAGTGATGTCCTGAAACTGTCTGGTCACCGTGACGTGCATTGGTTATCGTTATTTATTTGTTGTAGTATCGTTCAAATGTCATCGAAGGGGCCTTTTACTCCCTTCCCACTCTTTCATGTCCAGGTTGCTCAGTGGTGCATCATAGTGGTGACTGAAGGGTTGCTAGTGTAACAGATGTGATCGTGAAAACTCTTGTCCTGTGTTTTTAAAATAAATCTTCTCAGACAATTGTCCCAGTTGATCAGTTCTGATGTTCCTTACTACTGGTGGAAACCATTTTAGGCAGCAATCTTACTCAGATCATGATGACTTGGATTTGAGCACCTGACTAAAAATGGGGGAAGGGCCAAACAGAGAGAGTTCACAGTGAATACAACCCGACCTCAGCATACCTGACAAATATTCAAGAAAGACTGATAGTTCCAAATATTGCAGTAGGGCATAGGAAATCACTCAATACATCATCCTTCCATAGGCACATTCCAGAAAGGTGAGTGTTTTCTTCTTTCCTCTCCACTCCCTTCCTCTCTCTCTAATTTTCTCATTGCTCTTTCTTTCCAGGGCTGGTGGAATGCAAGTGTTGTTGGGATTTCACACGGCTGATAGGCACTCAGATATGGCTGCTGTTCCAATTCTCCCTCTTTATCTTGTGGTGTTAGAAGACTTTCACATACATCTGGCTTTGGCTTGGCCCATCTGCAACAGACCCTTATCCGCTCTGCCCTGAGAGATGTTCAAGTACCCAGAACTCTCTCTTACTCAACCATACTGCCATACTGCTCAGAGCTGTGACCAACCCATCACAATAGAATGTGAACGTGCGCCCTCTGCAGGAACTGAGCCCAACTACTCCAGAACCTTGCCATACATTTTCACTTGTGTTTTTATACTGGTGTCATGCCACCAAATGCCAGTAGCCCAAGTAACCCGTTTCATATCCAGACAAGCTTAACAAGGATGGTAATGAGATGAGGTGTGATTTAATGTCAGGTTTATGAATGTTTTTTGCCACACACCCAGTCTCTAAACCGACAGCACATTCCGCAATGATCTTTCCAGATGGTTGTACTCAGGTTAAATAATCCATTAGGCTGTACAACAAAAGTCTATTGACTTATCAAAGCTACTAGATAACATCTTAAAAGAGGCTCTTGTTTAGTTTTGAACAACTTCTCTGTGGTGTGCAGTTTTTGTTGCAATGAAACCAGAGGAAGAGTGGTCTCAAATGAGATGAAAACCGACATTGGGTTTTGATTTATTCTGCCTAGCTCTTCATGTGACATTGACTCTTACGCAAGGATACAGCGTTAATTCATTTTGCCTGGCTGGGTGTCACACTTTCATGTATAAGACATGATCTATGGTAGATACTGGGAGACCAGTCTGGATTCTCACACAATTATCCAGAGATGTTGAAATGGAAATATAAAGCAAATCCAGTCCATGATTACAAATGAAGTCAGAGCCTCCATAAAGCATTCTGTATATGGAAGAGGACAGAATAGAAGGATTTGAAGACTGACTATAAACAGAACAAAGCAAACAGTACAACAAATCATACAAGTGTTCTGGTGACAGGACAGGGCATTCAAGTGGCCTGGCGATGGGGGAGGAGCATACAAGTGGCCTGGCGATGGGGGAGGAGCATACAAGTGGCCTGGCGATGGGGGAGGAGCATACAAGTGGCCTGGCGATGAGGGAGGAGCATACAAGTGGCCTAATGGCAGAGAGAGGGGCATATAGGCGGCCTGGCAATGGGGGCGTGGCAGTCGGAGACCAGCGTGCGAGGGAGACCAGCATGTGGTCAGTGAGGGATACCAGTGTGTGGAGACAACGGGGAAACCGGCGGTATCTACAGGACATGTCAACTCCTCTGCTTGAGGAGGGCTCTGCTACCTCCCCCACAGGAGAGCACTGCAGGCAGTTAGATGTGCATCTGGCTCTCATTGGAGGGAGAAACCACAGCAGTCAAATCAACAGATCATCGGGTCTCTCCCTGTCAGCACGGGGGAGGAGGAAGGGGAGAATAACAACCTCTCCTCTACCCACCTCCTATTAACTAAACAACCGGGGAGGGACCTCAGGATGGAAAGCAGCACAATGCAAACTCCAGGAGTGTGAAAGCGTATATTGGAAGGCCCAACCAATAAGCGCGCACGCACACACGGGACTTCTGCGTTTTCCTGTTCTTAGAAAGGCAGTGTCCATGGATGGTATTAGATCGGGGTTGCCGTGAGTGTAGAGGTCAATAGAGGGATGTGGGATACACCCTCCTGTGAGCCCCCCGAGGTGGGCCTACAGGCCCGAGACGGAGAGCGCAGCATAGCCAAACACAATGGAGGCTGGGAGAGATGGCGGCTTCCTTGAATTGTGCACCGCTTCCACTGAGTCTACGTTTCAAGCACCTTTCTTTTCCCGTGACGGATTTCCCTGCTCCAGCCGTGTGATGTACATTATATCTGACACATTAGCGCACTGGTCTCCCAAACCTTACGTTGACCATTACCTTAACCACTTAGGTCTAAACTTCTAATTCTATTCTCAATTGTTTCCCCTAAACCTAAACTCTGAGCCCAAAATAGCATTTTCCCCAGAGGGGACCTGATGAATCAAGCGGGAGACTATCCATTGCACAACACTTTATTACATTAGAAGGGGGTGAAGAGAAAAAATAATCATAAAGTGCTTTTCATTGAGGAAGAAAATGGAAGGCAAATGGCATTCGGAAGACTGCAAGGGAAACTGAATACAATACCTTTAAGACCAGAGGAGAGGATGCAGTAGAAACAACATCATTGTGACATTGTAACAACGTAAGTCCATTCCAGTCCATGGGCTTAGTGAGCTAGTCATCTGTGAGTTACAACATTGTCACAACACTACAAGGCTGCTTCGAACAGAACAGAAACTGTGCCCAAATAACAAGCAATATTACTCTGCTATGGCTAATCATTGATAAAGGACAGTATTCAGCAGTTCTAGAAGGGAAGAGAGGCAGCATAGAGCAGCCTGAGATCAACCCAAACAAGGCCACTTGGTAGTTAACAGAATCATCTAAGGACATGTGACTAAGGAGAAAGAAAGTGGGGATAAGATATCAGCTAAACTGATCGCAATTAACAAAGTAGAAAAGACCAACAGTGCATTAAAAGTTTTGGACTGACAGTGGACAATGAGAATGATATGTATTGTCTTAAAAGACAACCGGCTCAATTAAGGCAGTATTTCCTCCCATTCCATCTAGAACTTGAAAAGGAAACATCATGAAAACCTTGTGCTCCAGGCTGATTAATGATTTCACTGTATCACTACAGTTTGTGCACCAGACCAGACTTGAAATGACGATCATGGTCTTGAGTCTGGGCCGAGCCACCGTGGGGTGGAGTACACTGGCTAGGTCACGATCTTCTTCTTGCATTCGACGGAGCAGAACAGCTTGCCCTGCACGGCCATGAAGCGCACGCCCACCAGACACTTGGCACAGCCGGAACACTGGAAACACTGGGGCTCAGCGTGCCAGTGGAAGTCCCCGTAGGAGACACGCTGCGCCTCAGGGTCCACGGGCATCTGACAGGCCACACACACCTGGACAGGGGACAGAGACGGGGTTAGAGGCTCTCACACACACCTGGACAAGGGACAGAGACGGGGTTAGAGGCTCTCACACACACACACCTGGACAGGGGACACAGACGGAGTTAGAGGCTCTCACACACCTGGACAGGGGACAGAGACGGAGTTAGAGGCTCTCACACACACCTGGACAGGGGACACAGATGGGTTACAGGCTCACACACACACACACACACCTGGACAGGGGACAGAGACGGGGTTACAGGCTCACACACACGTCATCATGACATTTCAGATGGTCAGAAGCCCAACCTCCCTGCGTGTGTGTGTGTGCGTACCACAGCGTGGCTCTTCATGTAGCAGGGCTTGCAGACAGGCTTGTTGTTCTCCATGACATAAGTCTCTCCGGCCAGCACGCAGTCACAGTCGAAGCAGCAGAAGTGCTTCAGGTGCCAGTTCTGGTCCTCAGCCTGTGTGTACTCGTTACTGAAGATCAGCTGCACGCACGCACGCACGCATGCCCGCCCGCACACACGTTAATTCAACACATTATAGACCAACCATGAATCCCATAGAAGATGACTAGTAGAGGTGATTGTGGTCCTCGCTATGCACTGGATCTCACTCCCTTCACCCCCCCCCCACTCACCTCATCACATCCTCCGCAGCGGGGCTTCTCACTGTCTCCGTAGTGGCGTCCACAGTAGAGCTGCCCCTTCTTCCAGAAGTAGATCATGTCCACCAGGAGCTCAGAGCAGGTACAACACACAAAGCAGGCGGGGTGCCACAGCTTGTCGTAGCCGGCACGCTCGGCGAAGACCGCGGGCTCCCCCTGACACATGGGGAGATGGCACTGGTGGCACGCCTGGTGGGGGAGGGGGGAGGGGGGTGGAGAAGTAGGGGAGGAATCCATCGGAAAAGGCATTAGTTGGCCAGGCCCTCAGTAGAACAACGGCCCAGCAGCATGGCCACATACTGTTCTTCTGTAACACTGCCATGACCTACTTCAATCATCATGGCGGTTCTGTTCCCTAAGCATTCATTGACTTGGCATAATGAAGGGTATATGGGGGTGGGGGGGGGGTACCAGGGCAGGAAGCTGGGCGGGCTGGAGGGGCTTGCTTCGCATTCAGACTAAACTTTGTTTTTTTATGTATTTGAGTTTCACATCAAAACCCTAGTAAACAAATAACTATGCAGATACATACAAAATGTTTTGGCGAAATGGGATTCACTCATTTTTACTCCTGGCTCCATCTTGTGGCCAGTGAAATGTACAGCATGCCCAAATAATTTCACCTCCAATGTGACTGTTCTACATCACCCCACCGGACACTGAAGCATATTCTATGTGAATGTACGGACACAGAACAAGAGCAAAGGAGAGACAGAGAGAGAGAGCACACAATAGAGAGGTAGAGACTGGAAAAGGCTGCATCTATCATAAGCATTCACCACAGGATAAACTTCAAACGTAGGAAAAGTTTGCAGAAATGTAACAGCTTTAACAGCTCACTCATTCCCAAGTCTCTGATCCAACACCACGCTTCTTGGCCTGGCAACTGAAAGGAACATTGCCTTTGACCAGATATGCTGGTTGCCTTGGTGTGTCCTTGATCACTATTTTCACTTATGGATTTAAAAGGACTGGATGGATTAAAGGACCTCCTCTATCGCCCCCTCGCTCCTCCACCTCTACAGCCCCCCCCACCTCTCCCCTCCTCTTTTACCACACCCCCCCCTCCTCTTTTACCACACTCCCC
>JACXGI010007011.1:0-26334 GCA_016801175.1 Esox masquinongy
TCCAGGGTGGTTTAGGGTGGGGGGGATAGTATTAGTTAGTCCAGGGTGGTTTAGGGTGGGGGGATAGTAGTGTCTAAAAGCAGTATGAGGACTAAAAGTCAAAACAAACTGATAGATGGACCACTGAGAAAGTTTAAATGGGGAATAATTTAGGCACTCGCTGCAATTTTGTAGAAAAAATACATTTGAAACATTAGCTTCAAACATCAACTGCAATGTCTTCTGGTCATTTGTGCTTGTATTTGTGTTAGTGGTTTCTAGTAGAAATCTGACATATGTATTTGTCCACTTCCTTATTTCTTCTATTATTGCATATTTATCCATTTTTCACACACCATTGTTGGAAAGAAATAAAATGATAATGTAAACACAGAATTTTGTGTTTACTCAGGTCCGCTTCGTCTTATATTACATTTTGAATGAAAATCTGAAACCATTCAGTGTGACAAATATGCAATAATAGAGGAAATCAGGAAGGGGGCAAATACTTTTTCACAACACTGAAACCAAACGTGTGTATGTGTGAGAGAATTCCAAGCTGTCTGGACATTCAGCTACTCGAATACTTGCATTTGTGTGCTTGGTAGAGATGGAGAATTCAAGATCGCGTGTGCGCGTGCCGGCATATGTGGGTGTGAATTCATGCGCAGGAGAGAGTTGTAAATGTCCCAGAGAGCCATCTAGTCCTTGACATAATCCGTTCAATTACAGTTTTTTTTTTAAAAGAGATTATTGTAAGGCTTTAAGTTTCATGCAAACTCTTTCAGTCTCTCTCTATTCCTCTTTCCTGTCTTTATGTTAACCCTGTGTATCCTGGGTCAGAATATTGTCTACCCAAAAGTGGCACCGTCACACTTGCGGCAGAGGCCCAGTCAGCAGAAGATCCAGCATCAACATCTTCAGATGGACGGGTCAGTTTGGAGTAGATTGTTGATTCAGCTTCTTCCACAGGCATGAGGACACAGATACATTTTTAGGACAGAAAAACAAGAGCATGCACCTAAACACAACAATTCTTTTAGGGTAAAAATTGAATTACACTGTTGATTTCAGCAAAAATAAAAACATTAGCTTCAGTTTGGTAATGCTGTTTCCTTCCTCAAGTCTCCATTGATTTATCTTACTCTCCTCCAGTTCCTCCTGTCCCCTCCAGTGATTTCTCTTACACTCCTCCAGTACCCCCTGTCCTCTCCAGTGATTTCTCTTACTCTCCTCCAGTTCCTCCTGTCATCTCCAGGGATTTCTCTTTCATTCCACATCTAGGTCTTTAATTTTGCTATTTGCCTGGGAAGCTTATGAGCATGTTCTCAGTGAAATTTCCAGAAAGTTAGTTACTGTAGCAAGCCTCTCATTCAAAACCAAATATCAACTGAAATTATCTCCCTTATTCTCTGTATCTAGTGCCAATTATTAAAATAATCCACAGAAACACTGTATCAAATGATGCATCCTGTCATTTACTGGTCAAACAGTACTTCATCTTAAAGAGTAGATGTTATTCTTCCTTCCTTTTTTGCCATATTAATTCATGTTTGAATGAAATTAAAATCTTATTTATATTTTATAATATATATATATATATATATATATATATATATTTTATAATATATATATATATATATATATATAAATAAAATATATATATAAAATATAAAAGATATATTTTTAACTTTTGGCATCAGATTTGTTTTCTAATTTCAGTAATGACATGTTCCATATATTTGCAGCAGGGTAATTTATTAATGGGTTAAGACTGCTGTCAGGGGATAACCTAATCAACAGTCTAAACATGCAGATACAAACTGCACACCACACGTTAATCGAAGGCCAACCCAAGGCCAACCCAAGGCAATGTGATTTTAATGAAAATTCTGAACTGGGAAAACTGTACTTTTATTGAAACATTGACCACTGTCTTTCTCTCTAACACACAAAAACTTTCAGTCACTCTCTATTCCTCTCTATTCATACAATCTTTTCCTCTCTTTAAGTAAGCCTCGCCTCTCCTGTCTCTGAATGTTGTTCACTCCTAGCAGAACCATTACACCAAGTTAAATTGCGAGGATGTCCCAATGTATATAGCAAATAAAGGTTATCTGGACTCTTTCTCACTTGCACATAAAAGGTGCACTGTGTAGAATCCTGCCTCTGATACAACCCTGTTCCAAAAACGTTGGGACGCTGCATAAAATGCAAAGAAAAGTGCTATGATGTGCAAATCATTTATCCCTCGATTTAATTGAAAATAGTACAAAGACAACATATCAAATGTTGAAACTGAGAAATGTTTTTTCTTGAAAAATATATGCCCACTTTGAATTTGATGCCAGCAACACTTTTTAATAAAGATGTGACAGGGGCAACAAAAGACTGTTAAAGTTGTGTAATGCTAAAAAAAAACCTGGTGGAACATGTCAGTAACATGATTGGGTATAAAAAGAGCATCCCAGAGAGGATGAGTCTTTCAGAAGTAAAGATGGGGAGTAAGGGTAGAGAGGAGGAGACATTTAAAATTCATTAATGTAAATGTGATCATTAATGTAATAAGAGTGTTATCTATACCTGGCATGGCTGAGGCGAGAAGCTGGCCAGGAGAGGTTTCAACAGAAATGTTCTCTGATGCACTCTTCTGTTTGGAGGAGACTGCTGATCCATGCTCTTCCATTGACAAACATGCAGATAGACAAGTTACAGGGAAGGTTTTCAGGACAGAACAAAAGATCATGCAGCCTGAACAAAATGTATTTTAAGGTAGAAATTAAAATAATTTCAGATTGAAAAGGCAAAGCTCAACTTTGGTGATGGTGTGCTCTTTCTGTACCTGAGGTCTCCAGTACTCTTTTACTTTCTTCCAGTTCAAAAATTCTGTCCTTTCCAGTGATTTCTTGCAACTCCATGATTGTCTTTTTTTTGCTTTCTACTTCTCTAACTTTTTAGATGCCAGAGACAGAGAAAGGTCCTGGTCTTGCAAGTCAGTGTAGCAAGTCACATACAAAAGTCTCTGTAGATAGAGCCACTTAAATGAAAGTAATGCGTTTAAACACTGGATTAAGTGATTCGTCATTTCATTAACCAATCCTACTTCCTCCTTGATTTTGGCTCGCTAACTCATAAAACATTTTGCCAAGCCACCTAACCACCATTACTGTTAATAATTGAAGTTCTTGTTGTGAAAGAAAATATTGTTGACCTTGAGTCCAAAGTTCAATAAAGGTATTTTATTTTTACACGCGCATGGGAAAATCAACATAAGGCCAACTAGAATGACTGCATTCTGAGTAATCAATGAATCTAGGTATGACCGGCTTTGTTGTTTTCTCTTCATTGGCCACGCCCCCTATTTATATTACTGACACATTGAATGCAGTACAGACACCAGGACATTCTTTGGTCTTTTTAAATTGACAACCTTGGTTAATGTCAAACAATATTAAAGAATTTAAAACAACAATAGTTGTTGCAGACATTCTGTAATTCATAGACAATGTAAAAGCATTTACTTAAGATTATAAAATATTTTTGTCTAATGAGAACTAAGTGTAATTAAATTCATAAATTTAGACAGAGACATATTTTCTGACAATGTTCCATGACTGTTGATCAGTTTCAGGTCACAGGGCCACCTGTTCTCTTTCTGTTCTTTTCTAGATGACAACCCTAACTGCAAAGAATACTGGGTAATCAGCCAAAGTGGAAACCATGAGACTAGTTGTAGTTTGACTAAAGCTGTAACTTTACCCAAAAATGGAAGTTGTATCATACATGCCTAATAGACAAACTGATATGCCTAGTCTTTAAATGCAATGCATTCTGGGATGTGTTACTCAAACTTGCAGCCAAAGTGCAAAATTGCATCCCTAGTCTTATCTAGTGGGGGTTAGTTTTTTTTTAAAATAATGAATGCTTTGCATTCTGGCATGTGCTACTCTTACTACCAACCATGACACATAATGGCCTCCCAAGTCTTTCCAAATTGGGGGATTTAGTTTTTTGCATATTTTAGTGGGTTGCATGCAGGGTATTTTACCTAAACTTCCAACCATGACAGAAAATGACATCCCTAGTCTTTTCCAAGTGGCTGTTTGGAACTTTGCATATTCTAGTGCATTGCATGCTGGGGTGTTTTACTCATTCTAGCAATCATTAGATCAGTGTCTGAAACTTATTTCATTTAAAAACAAATACTTTCTATATATAAATTGTAACTGTAAACAGTATGTTCCTAATTTAATAATATTTGACTAATGCAATACTAAACGCATATTTACATTCCCTAATTTACACTTCTGAACTGGAAATAGAACTGATGTGAATTCCACTGAGTCTTTTTATATTAAATATTCAGCAATTTCAGAGTTAATAATGTATAAAAAGCGAATTTCTGGCAATTTTATGACTTTTTCCTGTCATTGTTTTAAGAGTTCTTATGAGAAATGGTTTCAAAAACATCACGGAGACCACCTTTGGACCTGGTATTAAAATCATCCATGCTAAAGTAAGGTTTAAAGTAACTTAAAATAATACTTTGAACTTTAACAGAGTATTGGCAACCTTGGCATTAATTCTTTTAGAGTGGGAAAAAACCCCTATGTTTTATATTGATCCGTACAAGACACAGATCTTGCAACACCACCTAGGAGGAAATAAAAAGCTAATTATTAAACTAAAATACACCCACACCTTTTTAAACATGTGCCCAAAACTCTCACCCCCTCTTCAACCATCCGTCTCCAACCACCCTTTCCTGAGGAATCAATTGTCTCCAGAATCCCTAGTACACAGGTACACACAGACACACCTTTTTAAACATATATCCAATAAGGGCATTATACTATCATGGGCAACCTTAGAAAGCAAGCAAGTTTATTTACATAGCACAATTCATACATCGAAGCAATTCAATGTGCTTTACAAAGGAAAAAATATATAAAAATACAATAACAAAAACAAATACTCAAATGAAAACATCAAAACAAATTAAAAAATCATAATAAAAAATAGAATAAGAAAATATAAAAAGAATAAAAACGGGATAAAAACATAGGAAGCTATAAGGCTAAACAATGTGGTTAAGTTTACGTGTTCAGTCATAAGCACGTGAAAAGAGAAGTGTCTTTAACCTGGATTTAAAAATCGATGCCTTAGGCATCTTTCACTGTGGGCACAGATATATCACTCAGTACCAAAGCCATAATTGTTCTTTTCTTAGGCGTTCACTATTCAATTACTTTATAAACCTACGTTTTATACAGATCCATACAAGACTCACTCTAGGAGGAACTAAAAAGCTAATTATTTAATTAAAGTTCAGACCAGCTCATCATTGACCAAGAGGAAGCCTGCCTATTATTTATGACTCACAACCCGTGGAAGCATTTCAAGAACTAACCTTGAGCAACCCCTTCCTTCCTAAGGATGCATATACAGTGGATATAAAAAGTCTACACACCCCTGTTAAAATGCCAGGTTCTTATGATGTAAAAGAAAGAGGCAAAGATAAATCATGTCAGAACTTTTTCCACCTTTAATGTGACCTATAACGTGAACAATTCAATTGAAAAACAAACTGAAATCTTTGAGGGGGAAAAATAAAAAAACTCAAAATAACCTGGTTGCATAAGTGTGCACACCCTTAAACTAATACTTTGTTGAAGCACCTTTTGATTTTATTACAGCACTCAGTCTTTTTGGGTAGGAGTCTATTAGCATGGCACATCTTGACATGACAATATTTACCCACTCTTCTTTGCAAAAGCGCTCCACATCTGTCAGATTGCGAGGACATCTCCAGTGCACAGCCCTCTTCAGATCACCCCACAGATGTTCAATTGGATTCAGGTCTGGGCTCTGGCTGGGCCATTCCAAAACGTTAATCTTCTTCTGGTGAAGCCATGCTTTTGTGGATTCGGATGTGTGCTTTGGGTCGTTATCGTGCTGAAAGGTGAACTTCCTCTTCAGCTTTCCAACGGACGCCTGAAGGTTTTGTGCCAAAATTGCCTGGTATTTGGAACTGTTAATAATTCCCTCAATCCTGACTAAGGCCCCAGTTCCAGCTGAAGAAAAACAGCCCCAAAGCATGATGCTGCCACCACCATGCTTCACTGTGGGTATGGTGTTCTTTGGGTGATGTGCAGTGTTGCTTTTGCGCCAAATATACCTTTTGGAATTATGGCCAAAAAGTTCAACCTTGGTTTCATCAGACCATAACACATTCTCCCACGTTTAGGGGGCTTGATGTTTGTTTTTGCAAACTTCAGCCAGGCTTGGATGTTTTTCTTTGCAAGAAAAGGCTTCCGTCTTGCCACCCTATCCCATAGCCCATTCACATGAAGAATACGGGAGATTGTTGTCACATGTAGCACACAGCCAGTACTTGCCAGAAATTCCTGCAGTTCTTTTAATGTTGCTGTAGGCCTCTTGGAAGCCTCCCTGACCAGTTTTCTTCTCGTCTTTTCATCAATTTTGGAGGGACGTCCAGTTCTTGGTAATGTCTCTGTTGTGCCATATTTTCTCCACTTGATGACGACTGTGTTCCATGGCATATCTAATGCTTTGTAAATTATTTTGTACCCTTCTCCTGACTGATATCTTTCAACAATGAGATCCCTCTGATGCTTTGGAAGCTCTCTGCGGATGCAACTAAGAAAATGTCAGGAAAATCCTACTAGAACAGCTGAACTTTATTTGTGATTAATCAGAGTTACTTTAAATTATGGCAGGTGTGTAATGACTTCTATTCAACATGAGTTTGAATGTGATTGGTTAATTCTGAACACAGCCACATCCCCAGTTATAAGAGTGTGCACACTTATGCAACCAGGTTATTGTAAGGTTTTTATTTTTCCTTTTTCCCCCTTGAAGATTTCAGTTTGTTTTTCAATTGAATTCTTCACATTATAGGTCACATTAAACGTGGGAAAAGTTCTGACATGATTTATCTTTGTCTCATTCTTTTACATCACAAAAACCTGGCATTTTAACAGGGGTGTGTAGACTTTTATATTCACTCTGTGTATATATATATGTGTGTGTGAGACCCCAAACTTTTGAACGGTAGCGTGTCTTCACACACACACACACACACACACACACACACACACACACACACACACACACACACACACACACACACACACACACACACACACACTTAGTAATGTCCTTTAGAGTGTCTAGTTTGAGAAAGACACCTCACAAGTCCTCAAATGGCTACTTATTTAAAAAGAATTGGTGACTCTTACTGTTAAAAAGTTTTCAACAGTGAAGAGGCGACTCCGGGATAATGGCCTTCCCCCCAATCTTCCTCTGTCCAGTACCTGTGTTCTTTTGCCAATTGTAATCTTTTCTTTTTATTGGCCCGTCTGAGATACAGCTTTTTCTTTGCAACCCTGCCCCGAAGGCCAGCATCCTGGAGTAGCCTCTTCACTGTTGACTTTTTAATGAAGCTGCCAGTTGAGGACCTGTGAGGAGTCTATTTCTCAAACTAGACACTCAAATGTATTGTGCACCGGGGGCCTCCCAATTCTATTTCTATTCTGGTTAGAGACAGTTTTCAAAGGACATTGAAGGGAGTAGTACACTGCGTTGTACGAGATCTTCAGTTTCTTGGCAATTTCTCGCATGGAATAGCCTTCACAATCAATCAATCAAATTTATTTATAGAACCCTTTTTACATCAGCAGTTGTCACAAAGTGCTTTTACAAAACACCCGGCCTTAAAACCCCAAGGAGCAAACAACAGTAGTGTTGAATTTCAGTGGCTAGGAAAAACTCCCTAAGAAGGCCGAAATCTAGGAAGAAACCTAGAGAGGACCCAGGCTCAGAGGGGTGACCAGTCCTCTTCTGGCTGTGCCGGGTGAACATATTAAGAGTACAAATTGTAATAATTAATAAATGCATGTGGGCTGAGTCCTGAGTCTATTTAAACTTAGTCCAGGTCGGAAGCATGACCAGATGGACAAGGACAGGGACAACACGGGGAGGGGGAGGTGTCAGCACAGTGGCAGCTGAAATCATCAGGTATCGTTTTGATCTGCAACACAACCAGGAGGGCTTTGGACAGGGACAGCAATGGGTCTTTCAAGCCTGGTACTCCTCAGGTGTGGGCCAGGACCTCATGTCATCCTAAGTTTAAAACAGCAGGAGACAGGGAATATTTAGAAAATGCATTCCTTAGATCTACAAGGATTTATAGTGGAGAAGGAGAACTAGAGAGTTTGTCTACTCACAAGAATAGACAAATGAGTTCCAGAAGAATGTTCTTTGTTTTTGGCCATTTTGAGCCTCTAATCGAACACACAAATGCTGATGCTGAACATACTGAACTCGTCTAAAGGCCAGTTTTATTGCCTTTTTTTATCAGCACAACCATTTTCAGCTGTGCTAACATAATTGCAAAAGTGTTTTCTAATGCTCAATTAGTCTTTTAAAATGATAAATGGCACCAACGACGTGCCATTGGAACACAGGACTGATGGTTGCTGATAACGGACCTCTATATGCCTCTGTAGATATGCCATTAAAAAATCTGCCGTTTCCAGCCACAATAGTCATTTACAATCTTAACAATGCCTACACTGTATTGATTTGATGTTATTTTAACAGACATAAAATGTGTTTTTCTTTCAAAAACAACTACATTTCTAAGTGACCCCAAACTTTTGAATGGAGGTGTATATACACACACACACACCCACATACATATATATGTGCATGCTTGTTTGAAATCTTGATTACTTCAAGAAAACCTGAACACTGAAACAGTAGCTGTACAGTATACAGACGCTGCAAACAAAAACAACACATGATGTGCTCACCGACTGTATTGGTTGAGAGAGAGTTTCACAACTTCTTGGGGAAACTGTGCACCACTTTGTTCTCATGAAGGCTCTAAGGACAAAATGTGTTAATTTATTAATTTCAATGTAAGAAAAAAATAATACCTTTGGTATATTTTTCAGTTTTTCAGTAACCTTTAGTTTCATTAAGACACTATTTTACAAAAGAGCCCTACATATACACTATAACACAATAATATAAACAAAATTAAAACAGTGGAAACGCAATAAAATTCATCCACATGCAGTTGATGTTCTTAATCAATACAAACAGCCTGAGGCACCAGAGCATCTAACATCAGAGAGATTTCCCAAATTCTGTAGAGACCAAAGGGTTCTCCCTCCCTGAGAATAGGTGCTTCTAAATGTAATCAATTTACAAAATACGTTTTGGCAGGACTGCTTTGCAAATAGATAATGCAGCTTTGTTCTTACACAAAGAAGCCCAACCCAACTTTGATGAGATAATGTTGAGTCCCATAACCATAACCAGCAATAAACACAAGGAAACAATGGCAAAAATACAGTACAGAGACCAGCCAGTAAAGTTTGAAAACAGTTTTATGGACATATGAGACAAAGGTGAACCTAGATCAAAGTGTTGGGAAGGCAAAAGTGTGGAGAAAAAATTAATTATAAATACATCATAAAAAACAGATACACTTTCCTCCCTCTGTGTGCGCACGTGTGTGTTTCTCAAGGGCAGACAGTCCAACAACAAAATGAATGGCTACTCTTCTTCACAATGCATTACATTTTTAAATAATGATATACAGTGCTGCTTAAGTGTATGAACCCTTTGCGCAATTTGTTTGTGTTCACCATGATATCTTCATTGAAATCAAAAACATTTTTTAATCCGACTTAAGTTTTAAGGATTTAATGCAGGTGGAAAAACGTGAACCCCAAGTTGCCTTGGTTGAATCAAGTGGTTACATAATTGGGTTACAAATTAACCAATCAAAGGAGGCATCTGTAGGAAATAGTTTGAGAGGGACTGATAAATTGAGACAAGAAACCTGGTCAGTTGGTATTACCCATACAGGGGAATGTAAAAAACACACCATGCCGCTATGAAAGGAGATCTCAGAGGACATCAGGAAGGTAATGAGAGCACATCAGTCTGGGGAAGGCTATACAAAAGATTTGAGCCCCACTGTGAGGCAAATCACTTACAAATGGAAAGCATTTAACATGACAGCAACTCAGCCTAGAAGTGGATGACCTTCCAAAATATCCACAAGAAAACAATCAAATTGGGTAAATGCCAAACCAAACAACACCTGGAAATTTGCAGACCTCCTTTTTAGGCTGCATCTTAGGTTACTATGCTTTCACAATAAGAACACTGAATCGAAATGGCATTCATGGGAGGGTTGCTAGGAAGAAGCCTCTGCTGTCAAAAAAAGGACCTGAACTGCCATCTTAACTTTGCCAAAGACCACTTGGACAAGCCTGAAGGCTGTGTTGTCAAAGACCAAGTGGACAAGCCTGGAGGCTGTGTTGTCAAAGACCACTTGGACAAGCCTGGAGGCTGTGTTGTCAAAGACCACTTGGACAAGCCTGGAGGCTGTGTTGTCAAAGACCACTTGGACAAGCCTGGAGGCTGTGTTGTCAAAGACCACTTGGACAAGCCTGAAGGCTGTTGTCAAGCATGGTGGTGGGAATGTCAAGATTTGAGGCTGTTTTTCCTCCTCTGGACCTTGTCAACTGCACATCATCAAAGTAACCATAAATTCTGAGGTTCCCTCAGAATTTTTGAACAGAAAGTCAGTCTATCAGTCAAAGAGCCAAAGCTGGGCCGAAAATGGGTCTTGCATGACAACAACTCAAAGCAATCAAGCAAATCTATAAAAGAATGGTTCAGGAGAGAGAAGATTTGTGTTTTGGATTGGCCATGTCAAAGTCCTGACTTTATTCCAATTGAGATGCTGTTGCAGGACCTTATGCGGGCAGTACATGCCAGAAACCCCTCAAATCTCATTCAAATGGCTGAATTCTGTAAGGAGAAGGCAAAAATCCCTCATAAAAAGATGTCAGAGACTGATTAGTGGCTATAGGAGACTTTTACTCCAACTAATCGCTGCTAAAGGAGCTGACAAGGTTTTAACATTTTTTGCACACATCAATCAATCAAATGTATTTATACTGTAAAGCCCATTTCACATCAGCAGTTACAAAAGAGCTTGTGCAAGAAATCGAATTGACATCTACAATACTGTATCATCAGCATAAAAGTTAAAATAACAGTATTTCACAGAGTCACAAATATCATTATATAAATAGTTAACAGTAAAGGAGTAGAGCCCTGGTGAACTCTATTACAAACTGCAATAAATTCAGATTCACACCCATCCAATACAACCATTTGAGTTCTATCACTTAGATCATTTTGAAACCATAAGCAAGTATTCATTTCCATTCCCAAGGAAGACAGTTTGTCTATTGAAACAGGATGACCAACAGTATGGGACTGGTCAATAAATAGAGCAACACAACTTAGATTTTCATCCAAGGCTTTGGTTATCAATCTATCCAATTAGGAAGCATAAGCGACTCAATCAACGTCACTAGTTTTGGGGCAAATGAAAGTGACAACTGGAGCACTGGAGAGGCAACCGCAAGACAACCCCCAAACAGGGAATGGTTTTGCAGGTGGTGGCCACAGACAATTGCTCTCTCCTTATCCTTCCTGACTGATTCTTCTCTAGTTTTTTGTTTTGCTAGTGTCCTTGTCACTACTGGTAGCATGAGGCGGTACCTGCAGCCCATTCAGGTTGCACAGGTTGTCCAGGTCCTCCAGGATGGCACATCTATACGTGCCATCGCAAGAAGGTTTGTTGTGTCTCCCAGTAGTCTCCTCCAGAGCATGGAGGAAATACCAGGAGAAGGGCCGTTACATAAGGAGAGCCGGATGGGGACATAGAAGGGCATCAACCCAGAAGCAGAACCGGTATCTGCTCCTTTGTGCGAGGAACAGGAGGAGCACTGCCAGAGCCCTACAAAATGACCTCAAGCGGGGTACTGGCAGTGACGCCGACAGGGGGGGACAACCGTGAACGTTGTCCGGGGCCCAGGCCTGGAGGGGGGGGGGGCGTTTGGTTGGTTTAAATATAATTATTAATTTGTCAGTCAATGTTAGTATTCAGTACTATCGAGAAGGTTAACAGTTGCTAAACAGAATACCTGCATTGATGAAGGAATTCATGTTTTTTACTCTTTGCTGCTTTTTTTATACAGCATTATGATTAAACCTTTTTCTGTAAAAGTGGTTTGTTCTATCAACAGCCAAACAGAGTGATACCCTAACACCAACAGCCAACATAACTTTATTAAAGCTGCACTAGGTAGGATTTATTCAGTATAAAAGTGCCAGTGGAATGTCAATGTTGTTTTTTTTGCTGAAACAAATCCTACATAGTGCAGCTTAAAAAATGTTCAAATTTAACCAATACATTTGTCTAACTACAGTACTGTAGCTATCTGGCTAAAACATTGCCACCATGCAACCAAAACTAGGAGCACAAAAATGGAAGGACAAATCTAAAAGAGAACATCTAAATATGTGTAGCAGTTAAGTAATGGCTGATCGGGACTAGAGTAGGTTATGAATTGAAAAGATGACAATTACCTGTGTTGAAAACAAAGGGATTTGAATGTGGCCTAGTTATGAATTAAAACATTAAACAATAAAACATTTATGACCTGTTATTTGGACAGTAATATAATTATTATTAATTTTTTGGCCCATGGTTTGTGTTCTAAACATTACATTTTGTCCCGGGCCCTGTCGTTCCTGTCGGCGTCCCTGGGTACTGGTGTGCATGTTTCTGAGCAAACTGTCAGAAACAGACTCCATGAGGGTGGCATGAGGGCCCAACATACTCTAGTGGGACCTGTGCTCACGGCCCAGCACCTCGATTGGCATTTGCCAGAGAACACCAGAATTGGCAGGTCCGCCATTGGCGCCCCATTCTCTTCACAGAACAGGTTCACATTGAGCACGTGACAGATGTGAAAGTGTCTGAAGACGCCATGGTGAATGTTACACTCCACGCAACATCATCCAGCATGTCCTGTTTGGGGGTGGGTCAGTGGTGGTCTGGGGAGGCATATCCTTGGGGGGGGGGGTCACACAGACCTCCACGTGTTAGCCAACGGTAATGACTGCTGTTAAGTACCGGGATGAAATCCTGAGACCCATCGTCAGAACTTACGCTGGTGCAGTGGGCCCTGGGTTCCTCCTGGTGCAGGACAATGCCCGGCCTCGTGTGGCCAGAGTGTGTAGGCAGTTCATGACGAAGGCATTGATGCCATTGACTGGCCCTCACGTTCCCTAGACATGAATCCAATTGAGAACCTCTGGGACGTTATGTAACGGTGCATCCGACGCCACCAGGTTTCGCCACAGACTGTCCAGGAGCTCACTGATGCCCTGATCCAGGTCTGGGAGAAGATCACCCAAGACACCATCCACTGTCTCAGGAGCATGCCCAGATGTTGTCGGGAGTGCATACAGGCACGTGGGGCAATACACACTAATGAGTCACATTATGAGTTGCTGTGATGAAATTTGAAAAAGCCTGTGATTTCAATTTTTTACTTGTGAGTTCAAATCCAGGCATCAATCGGTTGGTGATTTTGGTTTCCACAAACCGTGATAACATCATTTTGTTCTCAACAAACTACACAATGTACAATAAAGATTTTGATCTTAAATATATTTTGTTCATCGAGACAGGATGTCTGATTTAAGTGTTCCCTTAATTTCTTTGAGCAGTGCATATGATTGTCAAAGTTGGACTGGACCGCCTTTTCATGTTTAATTTTGGGAATCTGTTACCCTCAAGCACACGTGTATCAGCTAATAGCTTCCTGGTTGAAACAACAGAGCATGGAGGAACCATGTTTTTCCTTCCAGTATTGCAGTGTGAAATCAGGAGTCTCCAAAATGTAGATAGCAGTTCAACCGGAACAAAGTCAACCACAGATCCATAATCAGAAGTTACATTGAATTTGTTCTCAGGATAAAAACTCAAGGAGGAGGGTCTTATATTTCTCTCCAAATGGTCAGATTTTACAGTCAGGCTGCCCTGCTATTGTCTCTCATATTCTCTGAAATGGAGGACAGATACAGATAAGATACTCAAGCCTGACATCTTGTGCTTTTAGTACTTCTGAAACAGTGTGTGCTAACTGAACACACTTGTCTTCCTTCTAGCCTCCATATACAGATTGTGTTCTGGAGGCCTAAGGCCTGGTTTCACATAGTCTATTTATTACAGTTGATGATCAGGATACCAATAAGACAGGATAGGAATTACCTTAATCATTATACAGGAATATAGTTTCGGTAAGAGCTAATTGGTGTCTTATAATGCAATTAGTAAGCAAGGAAATAATGTAAAACATCCAAAATGTACCATTTCAAATGACAATTATTGGGGTTATTTTGAATGGAAAAGTTTGTGTTACCTAATCATCTCCACACTTTGTTCCTTACATGTCCAACTAAAGGCATAACCATCTTAGTTTGTGTTCAGTGAGTGATGGTAAGTTAATAAATAACAGTTGATTTATATCACAATGGTTGCTAAATCTTAATAAATAAAAAAACCTGTAATGAATGCTATTGTCTGAGGTATTACATTTCAAGAAGTATCAATCTGTTCAATGTGCGATTGCATAGTGCACATTGTGGTTTTTAATTATGCTAAGCAGAATATATATTTATGATTCACACTAATGTAAGGGGCTGGATTTCTTTACTTCCTTATTAATCATAGCTTTTGAGCAGGGGAATTCAACATTCACCCTACAAGGTCCAGAGCCTGCTGGTTTTCTGTTCTACCTCATTAATTGCACCCACCTATTATCTCAGGTCTAAGTCCCAAATAGAAGGGTTGCAATTAAGAGTGGAACTGGCTTCGAGGTCCAGAGTTGAGTGTGATTGGACCTAGAGCTTTAGGGTAAATAGGCGACTGACAGTGATATCACTGCGCTTTCTTAAACCTTTTTTTTATTCTAGTGCCAACATTAAAGGTCAAGGGCTAGACTACTGACACCAAAATTGATAAACTTAACATGTGGTATAGAAAGTGATAGCAATGCCTTGTCTCAGAGAACTGGGAACATTTCACGTGGCCAGGTCCTACATGTACCATTTTGTTTTTTTAAATCTTTTGGTATAGAAATCTATGACTACAAGTAAAAAATGCACTTTAGATTCGACTGGATTCAACTTTATTGTCATTGAACAAGTACAAGTGCAATACAACGAAATGCAGTTAGCATCTAACCAGAAGTGCAAATAGCAGAGGGCAGAAAATGTAGTATTAAGTATTAAGTATAATGTATTAAGTATATTAAGTATATATATTAAGTATAATGTATGTTACAAGTGGGATGAATAGTTGAGCGATGAGGCAAATGCAAGTTAAAATGGCAATTCTAAATTTGAGGCATTTGGGGCAAATTTAAGGTGTAAGGTGGCATGTGCAACTGAAATGCAGGGATAGCAGCAATGAGGTTCTCAAGGTAGACACGTACATGTAACAACTGAAAACGTACTTATTAGACATTGCAAAGCATTGTCAGAATCCAGTAGTACAAAGGGAGTAGTGCAACAAGGACCCTGAGAGGCAGTACTAAGCGGTGGGCAGGTGGGCATGGTTAAAGATGGGTCACAGAGTTCAGCAGGGTTACAGTAGATTGAAAGAAACTGTTCTTGAGCCTGTTGGTGGGAGAACGAAGAGACCTGTACCACCTGCCTGATGGTAGGAGGGCAAACAGTTTGTGGCATGGGCGTGAAGGGTCCCTGATGCCGCGCACCCTGCGCAGACACTGCTTGCGCTGGAGGTCTACGACGGCAGGAAGCTGGGCACCAATGATGTGCTGGGCGGTTTTCACCAGTCGTTGCAGGGCCTTCCAGTCAGCTACAGAGCATCCGCCAAAGCACACTGGCGCAGTTAGTCAGGATGCTCTTGATTGTGTAGCGGTAGAAGTTCACAAGGATCTGGGTAGACAGGCAGACCTTCTTCAGCCTCCTCAAGTACAGGCGCTGCTGCCTTTTTGACCAGGGCTGAGGTGTTGTGGATCCAGGAGAGGTCCTCGGAAATGTGGACACCCAGGGATTTGAAGATGGACACGCTCCATCGAAGTGCCACTGATGAGAACTGGGGTGTGACTTCAGCCTTTAGACTTCCTGTAATCCACAATGAGCTCCTTGAATTGCTTTCTAAAAAATGCACTTCATAGAATTGTGTCAGTTGTCAGAAAGAGATTGTCAAAAATGTACAGTTAATAGCAAGAGAAAACCAGGGACAGGCAAGCTTTATTTTTAAGTCAAAGGGAGTTTATTTTTTAGATGCCGTCCAGAGGAAGGTCTCAATTGGGGTTTGTGGTTAAATGGAACTCAGGGTTAGGGTTGAAAGTTCGTATTAGTGTCCAATACTACTATTCCCAACACAATACACCTCAAAGATAGTTTATAAATAATTTTACATATTTATTCACTGTAAATGGCAATTGACAGAATAATTAGTACACTTCAGTATAGTCACGAAAACAGCACAATTGATAACATGCTCAAAGGTTTATTGAGAATCAACATTCAACAACAAAATATTGCAATGAGCTTCTTTTTCCATTACACCGTGGTCCAGTTCTGATGCTCACGTGCCCATTGTAGGCGCTTTCGGCAGCGGTCAGCATGGGCAGCATGACTGGCCTGCGTCTACGCAGCCCCATATGCAACAAACTGCAAGGCACTGTGTGTTCTTGCACCTTTCTCTCAGTACCAGCATTAACTTTTTCAGCAATCTGGGCTACAGTAGCTCATCTGTTGGATCAGACCACATGGGCCAGCGTTTGCTCCCCATGTGCATCAATGAGCCTTGGCCGCCCATGACCCTGTCGCCAGTTCACTGCTTTTCCTTCCTTGGACCACTTTTGATAGGTACTGACCACTGCAGACCGGGAACACCCAAAGGGCTGCAGTTTTGGAGATGCTCTGACCCAGTCGTCTAGCCATCACAATTTGGCCCTTGTCAAAGTCACTCGGATCCTTACACTTGCCCATTTTTCCTGCTTCTAACACATCAACTTTGAGGACAGAATGTTCACTTGCTGCCTAATATATCCCACCCACTGACAGGTGCCATGATAACGTGATTATCAGTGTTATTCACTTCACCATTTAGCGGTCATAATGTTATGGCTGATGGGTGTATCAGTGCTAATCACTTCACCGTTTAGCGGTCATAATGTTATGGCCGATGGGTGTATCAGTGTTATTCACTTCACCGTTTAGTGGTCATAATGTTATGGCTGATGGGTGTATCAGTGTTATTCACTTCACCTGTCAGCGGTCATAATGTTATGGCTGATCGGTGTATGTCAGTTAGTCAGAACTGCATCCTGGAAAGCAATTGAGATGCATATTTTACAATATAATGTATTAAATTCATTAATAAATTCATTAAATGTATTGAATTCAAAAAAAATTATATTGTTTGTATAATAGTCTACATATATATATTTTTTTAATCATCTCTTACCTGTGTGATTTTCAAATGTAGACAATCAACAAGAAACCATGTGTCCTTGAAGAAACCTGGGTCCCAGTTAAGGCAGCATGCATGGAGTTTGCAGGCGTTGTCATAGAAATCCCATCTCCGGGGCTACGTGACACAAAAAGGCATACACAAATATCCAGTTACTGCTCATGTACTCAGAATGCTGTTATCATTACACAATGGAGTTTGAATGTGCGTACTGTAATGGACTGGACCAAAATATTAATCCCCTTTGGCTGGTGCAAAACAGGTCTAAATATCAGTTTGTCAATTCTTCATGGTGTCCCATTGAAATTTGCTTTGTCCCAAGCTGAACTAAATGTTACAGACATTGTTAATGTAACTCCAATAGAAATGCTTACAAATTAGGAAAATTCTAGAGCAATTACCTTTCTGATATCTGGTTCTCAGGATACTGAATGTTTGTTTCAAGGTTTCATCCCCATACTTAACTGCAGTCAGAGAGCCATTGGCTAGCAGGTGGAGGATATCCAAGGGCACCGTGAGAATTAAGAAGAAAAATATGTAAGCAGAAATATAGCCAATGATCTAGCATGGGGGTTCCATCTCGAACCCCCATGCCAGATGGTCAGCGTAAACATTTCACGTTCCTGAGGTTATCGGAGCGCAACCTCCTGAAAGAGAGAATTTAAACACAGATGTTTCTGTTGTTTTCATTATCTATGCACATTTAACTCTCAATGATACCTAATTTTGATAATACATTTAGATAACTACACAGATTCCACACAAATCAAGATTGAGAGGCACAAAATGTAGTTATTACTTACTTCACCAGAAGACTGACAGGCATGAGCTACAAAAAAAAAAGTTTGAGTGACAATATCTAAAATAAGCATGCTTACAGCAAACTGATTAGATACTTTTCTGTTAATTACAGGATAGACAATTACATCTTTAAGCAAAATGCCTTTGTTTTTTCATTTGATTCAATCTAGATTGGACATTTGAAATTAAGTAAAAACTCAGATCCAAAGATAACTACATGAGAAAAAGTGTCTTGCACAACGCCACACACAGATGTGTCAACCCTGTTGGCTTGGTAGTACAAAGTAGCAACGTTTAATTTTCTGGCCCAAAGCACTAGGCTTTCTGCTGCTGATGTCACTGATACCAACCTTGTATCAACAAATCCCTCGCCTGCCAATATTGCACTCAGCACATCAATGTGGATGCAGGAACCATCAGCATACAAGTTCTTGAAGTCTAAAAGCAAATCTAGACTTACCATATGTTGGAGCTAACAGTAAACATTAAGGGCCGGTTTTGCAGACACAAATTAAGCCTAGTCAAGGACTTAAAAAAAATAAACCAATTGTCCACTAAATAAGCATACACAAAGAAAATAAACTGCTCAAAAAATTAAGGGAACACTTAAATCACAAATTGGGCCTCAATGAATGAAATATATTAAAGATCAAAATCTTTACTGTACATTGTGTAATTCCTTGAGAACAAAATGACATAACAGTCAATGGAACTCAAGATCACCTACTGATTGAGGGGTGGATTCAAACTCACACCAAAAATAAACAATTGAAATCACAGGCTGTTCCAACTTCTTTAAATTTCACCACGGCAACTCATGCGACTCAATAGTGTATGGCCCCCACATGCCTGTATGCACTCCCGACAACATCTGAGCATGCTCCTGATGAGGCGGTGGATGGTGTCCTGGGGGATTGCCTACCAGACCTGGATCAGGGCATCAGTGAGCTTGTGGACAGTCTGTGGTGCTACTTGGCGGCGTCGGAAGCACCAATACATAATGTCCCAGAGGTTCTCAATTGGATTCAGGTCTGGTGAACAGGAGGGCAGGCATTGTCCTGCACCAGGAGGAACCCAGGGCCCACTGCAACACTGTCAAGTCTGACGATGGGTCTGTGGATTTCATTCTGGTACCTAACAGCAGTCGGTACTGTTGGCTAACACGTGGAGGTCCGTGTGACCTTCCAAGGATATGCCTCCCTAGACCATCACTGAACCACCACCAAACAGGACATGCTGGATGATGCTGCGGGGAGTGTAACATTCACCATGGCGTCTTCAGACCCTTTCATCTGTCACGTGCTCAATGTGAACCCTATCTGTGAAGAGAATGGGGCGCCAATGGCGGACCTGCCAATTCTGGTGTTCTCTGGCAAATGCCAATCGAGCTGCCATGATGATATCGAAAAGACCGGGTAAATGCAACCAATGACGAATGGCTACAACAGGTCTTATTACATTTGAAACGCGTTCACGTCGTGATTTTCATAACATTATACTGCGAGCTACGCAATCACATTGTGATGCTGCGCGTCATACCTCCAATGAGCAATCAGTAAATTTCAACGGCTATTTAAGGGATTAATTTCGGAGTAATTAATATCACAGCTCGAGAAAGAAAATTAAGCAGTGCTAGCGTCCGATTTTAGAGGGTGTCCAACTTCAGGGGCTAGTAAGACACGCACGCACGCTCGCCACACCAAAATTATTATATTAACATACTAGGCGAACTGATATGACAAGGGGGAGCGCCACCCACATACTTGGTTATCCTCCGTGCAGATGTTGACCGAAACATGAGACATCAGTGACGCGAAACCCACCAATCCCTAGAAAAACGCTCAACATTTCTGCCTCTTTGCATGCCGCCGTTATTGCTGCCCGTGATTAATAAAAACGAGGCGTTTCGGCTGGCGGTTTGCGCTTTTGGGCTTAAGCAGCTTAAGGAGGCTGACAGGTTTTAACGTCAAAAACAACATTTCAACAACAGTATACAAGTCAAACTGTGAATCAGTCCCCACTTTTAACATTGCATTCTTGTACAGCTTCCTCACAGTAAATAGCAAGACAAAACTTACAAGAATCATCAAACAAGCCAACCAGCACAACCCAGGCACTACTTTCAACACTTCACACACAAACCGTAAGAAAGGCCACATTCAACCACTCAGGACAACTCACCCACCCTTCACCCCTCATTCCAGCTACTCCCATCAGGCCGCCGCTTCAAGGCTCCCCTGGCCAAGAAGAAAACATACAAAGACTCATTAATACCCACTGTCATAACCATTTTAAACAATTAGACATGCTTTCAATCGCTATTTATTATGCCTTCACTGCACAACGTCTGTTACAGGGTTGTATGTGATTCTGTGTTTCTATGTTTTTATACGAGCTCTAAGCCGATTTTCTGTCATGTCATGGATAAAGTTCTTGTATTTACACAATGTACTGCCTTTATATTTTTGATTAATCAGCAGGTAAAAATGCCCAAACTGTCAAGGGAAGATCTCATTTAAACAAGAAACATTTACTCCCAGAGTTGTATGGTTTTCTTGCACCCAAATCATCATCCAGTAAACATTGCCTTACTTTCCTGTAGGTCAGGGAGCAACTGGAGCACATATGTTTCAACCTTGTGGGGGAAAATGATGAGAATGTCAAGAGGAAATCAATTCACTTGTGTTTTCACTGATTACTTCTCAAAATGGGTGATGGCTTTCCCCATTCCTCAAGAAACTGCGAAGTGGCGTCCTGCATTATCAAGACTGTTTACATGTTTGGTGCTCAGAGCGCATCCTAACTGACCAAAGCAGGGCGTTTGTCAAATCAGATGTATATCTGGGTGTTGTTACCTACTAAGATTTTTGTAATGTATATTTACTATTTTTGTTTTATTTTACTTGTTATAACACTTCAGTCTGTGAGAATAAGGATGTATAACAGGTGGATATTTCACTATACAACCTCAAATCACTGACATCCCCCAACCTTTTATCAAAAGATCAAAAAATGTGAAACAATGAGCACAAAACAGAGCCTCAGCTCCCCTTAACATCTTCAGATGGACAGATTGAAAGGATGAATGATACCATAGAGAGGTACAACTAATTAAACATTGATAAAGAATCATTACCTTGAACACACAACAATATTTGCAATTAAGTATATAATTATAATTATCAATCGTAACAATAAGCTCTCAAAAATGTTCTTCAGTTGTCCAGATATCTGATTCTGATCAATATACTGTTTACCCTGTCCTAAACATGTTTAAATGGGATCCATTGTGCTTACAAAGTAGTCGTCTTTTTCCGTGTACAAACGCTTTCAAGGCTCTCCGCAAACTTTGCCAGCAGAAGCCAGAGAGAACTGGGAAAATTCTGGATGCAGTGGTCTTTGGGCTTAGGACCAAAAAAACTATTAACAACATGCTATGCCCCATACATTCTGATGTTTGGTTGAGAGGCACGCCACCCCGCCGAAGTTCCACAATGTTATGAGGTAGGTGTACCTTTAAAAATGTTGTATTTTCTTTACCTGATCACAGTTAAAAAACGTATCAACTTGCGCGCACACACACACACAGTGAATCAGTGGCATGCCAGACCCTAAGGAGAACATGTATAGGTTTGCATAAATAAGCCTGTACCTCAGTTACTTCAGCCATCACAGGTTTTTCAGAGCGGTGTTCCTCCTCATTAATATATTTAAATTAATTGTCTTCATTCAGCACACTGTACCTACCTACGTAGGTATGATGGATATATGATGTGGCCAGATGCGCGGCTGTGTCTGTCTTAGGTTGTCCCGGTTTCAAAGGTGGGATCTTACCCGTCTTTGGCCAACCAGCCCTCTTCACTGGCCACATTCTGGGCCCCGCATATAGGGACTCCAGGAGTATATCAGACGAAATGTCTTGGAAGTCTGCAAATGTTGGGTTTGTACACAGACAATATTAGTTGCTTTCCCTGAGCAACACGCTGTGACACAGCAAATCCCCAACCATAGTTATTTTTTTTCCCCTCAAGGAGTAGATCAGCCATGAGTGAGCACAGACTATCCATCTGTAAACCATTTATATTAGCATCAGTTCAACTCCTACCGTACCATCTACGTAGGTATGATGGATATATGATGTGACCAGATGCACGGCTGTGCCTGTCTTAGGTTGTCCCGGTTTCAAAGGTGGGATCTTACCCGTCTTTGGCCAACCAGCCATCTTCACTGACCACATTCAGAGCCCTGTATAAGGGACTGTAGGATGAGGTACCATCTGCCCAATTAAACATGTTGAACAAGCTCACAGCAAACACCATGTTTCCCCCTTTGAAGCCATAGGGATACCACCTCCACAATGTAATTTAATGCTAGTTCCTCCCATGCTTGACCTCCAGTGACCACCCCGGACCACAGCGCCACAATCAGAACCATCCATACATGTACAGATTACATGCACACCCAAATTTAGATTACATACATCCATACCTACATTCTCTCTCACACACACCCTTAAATGCATGCCCATATGTCAGGTCCAGGCTATGAGGATGCCTCTAGCCATCTCTACACTGGCTGGGGGCCATAGTCAGGACCTGGCAGAGAATGGATGCCTCTAGCCATCTCTACACTGGCTGGGGGCCATAGTCAGGACCTAGCAGAGAATGGATGCCTCTAGGCATTTGTGTTGTGTCATGTTTCCCCAATCAGAGGCAGCTGGCCTGCGTTGTCTCTGATTGGGGACCTTATTTAAGTTGTCCTAGTTTGCATGGTATTGTCGGTTATTGTTTCTCCATAGGACATTGTTAGTTTATGTGCTGTTCCTTTTTGTTTTGTTGGTGCAATAAAACATGTATATTTGCAGCACAGGTTCAAATCTGACTTACTGCTCTTTCTGCAAAAATGCTCTCCATCTTTGACAATTTCTCTTTCCAATAAAGCATAAAATGTGTTTAATTACAAGTAAAAAAGCTGAGTAAACAGTGTCTAAACACTAAGTTTGTGAGTCGCCTCTTGTAGGACAGCCATGCTGGTGAAGGACCTTGAGACCCTCAAGTTAGTATCTGTTATTCAGAAGGAAGAGTCACCATAGGGCCTAGACCATTGGTGTAGTCAAAGATGTGGAGGTATTGAATGAACCGATAGCAGTCGCATCTGCTTCTGACTAATATACCGGCCTACCAATCAGCTTAATCGTGGTGTTATTATTTTGATGCAAATGCATAACCTAGATATTTACAAACTGTCATTTTGTTCATGTTCAAGTCGTGAAAAAGGCATTACTATCCTAATCCTGTGTGTGATCTCAATGCGTTTGCCTTGTGTTAAGAATCCAATCATTTTTTTTAAGGTCCTTTGAAAAAGACATTGTTTGTGAAACAACAACACCAAATACTTTTTCCTGCTTACAGAAAGCACAACTACGGGAAACTGGATGATATACGCAAATATAAATAACCGACAATTTCAGAGAAAGATGACTAAACTTTAACAAGGTCATATCTACCGCAAATGTTTCAAGAACAGCCAATGTTATTTTTTGTGAGTTGGCAAGAAATTATTTTTCCAAGAACCGGTTTGCGGCTTTACCGGGGTGATGTTTTGGCCGGTCACCGCCTGCGCCGTGCCGGCTGTTACATTTCAATGTACTTCAGGTCTAGTTTCTGTTTCTATGTTCTGTTTGGATACCTTGTGTTTATTGGTTTCATCTCTGTGTAGTTTAGTCTTGTCACCTGTGCCTCGTTTGCCCAGTCCTTATGTCCCCATTTAGAGCCTCCTGCCCTAGTGTTTCTGCTCTGTCATCCTTTTACATGACACATGTTCCTGGATCTTATCCATACCTTCTCCGATTAAAAAGAGCCTTTGTCCAAGTTACCATGACGCCTGTGTCCTACAACCCCAAGACGTTACAGGTGAATTATTGATTTGATTGTAATAAAGTATTGCATCATTGACCTAATAATTCAATTTAAAAGTATTTATTCTCTTTGAAAAAAAACTTGCTTTTGACCAGATAAAGTTACTGTAACATCTTGGGGTTGCCTAAATCCAAATATTTTTTTCAGGGTAAGTATTAACATTATCCTCTCACAGAAATACTTTGGCAGTTTTAAAACTGTGATAAAGATTACCCTTTATTGTGGTCTTCATTACTTACTGTTAAGGTTATTAGGTGAAAATTGTCACAAATCTTCTTTAGTAACAAGCATGTAGTAACGTGTAAATGCATACTACACTCACTACCAGTTGCATGTTGTAAGTGCACTGTAATTATGGGTTGTTACATTTCATTACACCAACTGGTGGTGTAATTACACATGAACCTGTAACAAGGACCCCTTAAAATGAAGTGTTACCAAGATCTGCTACAGTACACTTAATTTCATGCATGAATCGGTTTTTGGTCTCTGTACACATGAATAAAATTTGCCTGCACATTGACCTTTATGACCTCTAAAGTGACCCCCCCGACTATAGCTGGCTTTGGGTGGATTAAAAAAAATGAAAACCGCAAAATTATGGCGGCCTGCTAAATTGTCCAGAAGACTTATGAGATGAAATTTCCTAAACATTAAAAATTGCTTGCAAAGTCCTGACAAGAGATTTCAGTGAAGTGAACCCTAAATTCAGCAAAACTGCATGGCTTACCGAGGCTATATAATAGCAAAATACACTACTGCAGCTACTGAAAGTTTTGGCAGTTGTTACACATTCTTTGTAGCTTAGTGATCAAATCACTCAAAGCAGACCTCTGACCGCTTTTTCCTAGATGAAGGCAAGAGAGCTACATTCCCAACAGTAATTGGTTGAATACAGTCTTGGGAAGCTTCTCACCCAAACTATTTTTTTTGGGAAAAGCATTCTCGCTGGGAGGCATTGCCCCCGAATGCCCCCGTGCCGCCAGGCCAGCACCCACAGAGGGGATTATCTCCAAAGCTCATCTTAGCTATACAAACATCAAACACATACATTTTTAATAAGCGATTCAATCATTTAGTGAAAAAATATTTTGCACCTGCTAGTGAAACAATTAAATCAGAAACCCAAGTCAAGCTGGATTCTAACTGGATGCACCCATTCCTTTGCAGGCCAACGCCTTACAGGACTAGAGTTGTTGAAGTCAAGTGAAGTTCCCAAGTTCTCTAGAAATCTCAGTAGAGGCTGTGATTTCTGTTTTGGACCATGACGTTCTGACCACCTTAATATTTTGGGGTTCGGTGAACTTTACTGTAAGATTAAGTATTGAAGTGGTATTAAATTCTACCTGGAGTTTTTCTTTTATTGTTCTTTGATTCTTTTTCAAAGTTACTAACTCACATCCAGGAAAACGTCAAAACAAGGTAAAACAAAAACTACAAAGCTGTTGCATGGTGAAATTACTGTTTGATTTATAGCCTTATTCTTGATTTCCAAATGAAATATGTATCCGAGCATGTTTTCCAGTACGAGTCACAAATGACAGGCATGTGTTATTCTTTGCAAAGATCATGGATCCAAGTACAGAGAAATATTAATATGCAAAACACACAGAAGATACCCTGAAAAAGCCAAGGGGGGAAAAAAAAAAATATTGTCTTCCAGAGGCATGTTGAACAATGTGATTCAAGGTAATTCAGAGTTTGGATGTGGTCAAACAGCTTAGTTTTCTTTAGACGTGTTACTGGTATATTTATACTGTTGTCCATTTGTTACATGTCACGGTTGATAAAGAACTGATGCGCCTAAATTTTTGCTCCATAATGTTTTCTTTTGTAAGATGGAGAGCTCTATTACTTAAAGAAAAGGGAAACTGAGCATCCAGTTATTCTGAAGGTCGTCCAAGGTGCTGACGAGGCAAATCGGATCTTCCTTGAACGTCATTCTTCCGGTATAGGTGGACATTCTGGCCAAAATAAAACCAGAGATGCAATTTCCTCCCGATTTAATTGGCCAGGAATGACTGTAGATATACAATTAGGTGAGTGTATTTTCAAAACAATAAGTATAGTTCATTTTGAGTTTAGTTTCAAACTAAACAGTAACATACAGTATTATAGGGGAATAACATATCTAAGATTTTGAGTAAGCTCATGAAATTCTTGAAGTAATTGTCAGACTGAATTTTCTATGCAGGCAACCTCAGGCAGAACACA
>JACXGI010007011.1:26434-39493 GCA_016801175.1 Esox masquinongy
GGGGGGGGGGGGGGGGGGGGGGGGGGGGGGGGGCGTACACCTGACCTCCCCCACCCTCTCTGAACCCCTCAGGCTGGGGGGCAGCTGGTGGAACAAGTCGAGGTCCTCAGGTATCTGGGAACCGAGATCGACCACTGGCTGTCCTTCACCCAGCATGCAGACAGAGTCTAAAAAAAGGCCCAGCAGCGCATGTTCCTCCCGCGGAAGCTGAAATGTTGTAATGTCAAAAACATTACCAACAGTATACAAGTCACTCCGTGAATCAGTCCTCACTTTTAACATTGCATCCTGGTACAGCTTCCTCACAGTAAATAGCAAGACAAATCTTACAAGAATCATCAAACAAGCCAACCAGCACCCCCCCCCACCCTCTGGCCAAGAAGAAAACATACAGACTAATACCCACTGTCATAACCATTTTAAACAATTAGACATGCTTTCAATCGCTATTTATTATGCCTTCACTGCACAACGTCTGTTACAGGGTTGTATGTGATTCTGTGTTTCTATATGAGCCCTAAGACGATTTTCTGTCATGCCATGTGGTGGACAAAAAAAAGGTCTCATATTTACATAATGTACTGTCTTTGTTTTTGATTAATCAGCACCTAACACAATGCCCAAACTGTCAAGGGAAGAAGATCTCCTTTAAACAAGAAACATTTACTCCCAGACTTGTATGTTTGAAGTTGTACCTGGCATTACATTCAGTATGTTCTTTACAATTTTATTTTATTTTATTTTTTTAGCACCCAAATTATCCAGTAAACATTGTCTTACTTTCTTGTAGGTCAAGGAGCGACTGGAGCAGCTCAATTTGGAAATGAGAACTTCAAGTGGAAATCAATGAATTTGTGTGTTTCACTGATTACTTCTCAAAATGGGTGATGGCTTTCCCCATTCCTCAAGAAACTGCGAAGTGGCGTCCCGCATTATCAAGACTGTTTACATGATTGGTGCTCAGAGCGCATCGTAACTGACCAAGGCAGAGCGTTGGTCAAATCAGGTGTATATATGGGTGTTATTACCTACTAAGATTTTTGTAATGTATATTTTAATTAGGGGTCCAAGCAGCATGTATATTTCTTATTCTTGTTTTATTTTACTTGTTATAACACTTTAGTCTGTGAGAATAAGGATGATAACAAGTAGATATTTCACTGTACAACCTCAAATCACTGACATCCCCCAACCTTTTAAAGATCAAAAATGTGAAACAATGAGCACAAAATAGAGCCTCAGCTCCCCTTAACATCTTCAGATGGACTGGTTGAAAGGATGAATGATACAATAGAGAGGTACAACTAATTAAATAAACTGAATCATAAGAATCATTACATTGAACACAAAATTTCACCATCAAGTTATAATTATCAATCGTAAGAATAAGCTCTCAATGTTCTTCAGTTGTCCAGATATCTGATTTTGATCAATATACTGTTTACCCTGTCTTAAACATGTTTAATGGGATCCATTGCGCTTAAAGTAGTCGTCTTTTTCCATGTAAAATGTATGAAACAAACGCTTTCGGGGCCCTCCGCAAACTTTGCCGGGAGAAGCCAGAGAGACCTGGGACAATTATTTGGACGCAGTTGTCTTTCGGCTTAGGACCAAAACTCTTAACAACACGCTATGCCCCATACTTTCTGATGTTTGGTTGAGAGGCACGCCACCCCACCGAAGTCCATGAATGTTATGAGGTAGTCATACCTTTGAAAATGTATTTTTCTTTACCTGATCACAGTTAAAGAACATATTATGAATTGACTTGTTCTGATATTAATCATTTAACATTTCATTTAGTTTTATTTCTATCAAAGATTGTGTCGGCTCTGCATTTTCAGTGGTAAGCACTCACACCAGCGGTATAGCTATTATAGGGTTTATAGGCCTCTCAGGATCTCTTCAGAACCTAGCGAGATTGTTTGGCATAGGGAGGATCAACTTCTGAGGGCCATAACACTATAACCCTTATTCTGTTTGTGATTCATGACATTGACATTAATTGAAT
The DNA here is from genome assembly GCA_016801175.1 of Esox masquinongy. NCBI lineage: Eukaryota > Metazoa > Chordata > Actinopteri > Esociformes > Esocidae > Esox > Esox masquinongy. Next base: position 28,446 of record JACXGI010007011.1, read on the forward strand.
AAATTGATATGGTTTATGAAATTGATGTATTTTCATTTATATAATGAATGTTCAGTCTCCTATCCCCTAGTATTCAGTGGGTACCATCTTCACGTAGATGGATAACACTAGGTGTCACCCTTTCTTCATTCATAGAGCAGTGAATGGGACACTGCTTTATGTAGGGAGGTGTCTTTGAGACAGGACTTTAAATGGGGGGCAGTGAATAGGACACTTTGCAACCATCTTACCTCCAATCGCTAACTCACCTGATGTAATGTTTAGATCACTACCTATGGCCAGCATCTAACACTTAGCATTCTGTTGAATGGCTAGATACCATCACTGGGCCAATCAGAAAATGGGCAAAGAAATCATCAGTAAAAGTCAACAACAGCGAGAAGACGAGGGTATTTCCTGCACAAAACTGATTGCCAACCCAGTATTCTCTACTGAGAAGTAATCTGTGTGAAAACCACTAATCAGGACCAGGTGCTAATTGCTCGGGTGTCTGAGCTCGAACCAAGCGCCTCTATGTGACCGAGCCTTTAGAGAGCATGAGGGCTCATCGGTTGTTTTATCTTCTAGTGGACCTCATAGTTTGTAATGGTGACCCCTGCTGCTGCAATATATATTTACAAGTCTGAAATATCAGTTGAGGAGGGGAGGTTGCCTGCATCTACAAAAAAAGGGCGCATGTCCCCTCTTCTGGCAGCTTCTTATACACCTGGTTTCCAGGCATGTTTACTGATTGAAAAATATACTCCAGAGTGAAACAAACCCTTTGAACGTTTTGGTGAGAGATAAGTGTAGGTAGTCATTTTTGGAACAATCTCTCTTAATTGACGAGGGTACAGATTATTAGGCACACATGAATCAGTGAGTGCTATTCTAGCTCTTTGGCGAGTCCCCACGTTGCGTGCCCGTTTGATATTGCCCAATCACTCTTCAGCAAATGGATGGTACTTCGTTGAGTCTTAACAGCTAGTTCAAATGTCTGAAGTAGGCTACCCTTCCGCAGCGTAGTAGCTTAGATGAAATTTGATGTTTAAGGTGATAGCTACATTACTTATTTTCACGTAGAACGTAATTGCGTAATTTCTGCCTTCAAATGTTTGCAGTTTCATCTTTTACCTTAAGCAGGCTACTAAGCCTAATGAAAATATACAAGTCATCTGTTAGGTCTATCTAACTGAAACGTTATCACCCAATCGTTGCACTGAGGTTTATAAATGGATGTCTAACGTGCAGAAAAAGAAAGGCTTCATCTGCAGATACCCCAACACGAAGACAGTTCTGTTAAATAAAGTTGAAATTATCTGGCTGGAATCTTATACTAGAGAGAAGCAGCCTGCATCTTACACTAGATTGATGCATCAATATTATATATACTCAGCAGTTAAGTAAAACAATAAAACAATGTTTCACGAACTCCTCAACATCCTTACTAACCTCTTCATTTTAATTACAAACGATTATAGCCATAGCTTTGTTAACATTAACACTAACACATCATAACATTTTCTGTCAGGACTTTCTTGCAGGTTCGCCTGACAATCAAAACAGCTAGTCTGCAGAATAGGGATTGGGCGATATCCAACCGATTCGCAACATGGTGGTGCGCCAGGGATCCAGAATAATAGGCTACTCACCCACCTGAATCCACTATGGGAAGTTCGACTTTCTACAGACTCGGAATTTGTCTAGTCGTTCAGTAAAAACTTACCATCTTTCGAGTCATTTCGTTCATTTGAGTCAGTGCGTCAACCTAACAGCTGTTGGACAGAGTAGGCTACTGAGCTGGAAGCCAGCGGACGGGGTAGAACTCCGCTGGCAGACGTTCAAATGAATCAATTGAACAGTTTTATAATGCTACTGTCTTGATCTATTGTCTTTGCGAACGTAAAACTAAAAGCATAGTGGTTGTGTAGAACTCCACTGCCGGTGTTACGGTTTAAATGGTGTTCGGATTAACTGGTTACATTTCCAGAAGCGACGTTGGCGTGGCACGAGAATCCTTGGGCAGGAATGATCGTGTAGGTGACTGTATCGATGCCTGTTCAAAACGCTGCAAACGTAAATAAATCGTTCAAATATTATTTATGTCATGATCGCGTTTAATGTGTTTGTACGTAGACTACGTATAGCCTATACTGGAAACAGTTTGAGATGTTTGTTGATGCTGCAGCTCGAACCAGAGGGGATACGGTTGTTAGTTGTGGTAGAGTGCAGTGCGCACAAATTAACTTGTGATACATCATCTGCATCTAACATCGGTCATATCCGTTCATTATTTACACCTACCAAAATAAAATCCTCAACATAGGCAACAACAGGTGTGGTGTAATAAGCAAACTGAGTTTACACATGTTAACACGGTGCACAAATTGAAGTTCAATATGCAATGCAAGGTCTAAGCCATCTTACAGTTTTAAGGAGTGACATTACTGTGACTGAAGGAAAGAACAACTATTTGCTGCACCATCCCTTCTCTCTCCCCCAAATTTCCTGCCTCTCTACAGCTGCTCCTAGGAATGTCTCTGATTTGAATGATTCTGAATTGTTTGGTTCAAGTGACAGTGTCAACTTAGAACTTTAACCAATTAAAGACAATAAGGCCAATAAATAATGGAATAAAACCTTAATTAGACAGTACTATATTACTATATCATTTCTTAAGATTGTTCTGCACACACTAATTGAAAATTGGCATGGATGTAACTGAATTTGGATGCACAGGTGTAGCAACTAAAATCAGGGGAGAGGTGTAAACTATAAAGGTTTGAGTGGCACGCTTTGTGGGTTTTGAGCAGGTTGGATAGCGAGTAGATAGTGAGTGAGATGTAGTATACTTAGTGATGGTGCGTGACAGTGTTCATTGTAACAGAGTGGTTGTCTTGTGAGTGATACTGGGTGAGTAATTAAGGTGTGTGTGTATATAACAATACAATACATTTAAGAATGGTGCCGATGAGGCATCATTTATAAAACATACAGGCTTCGAGTCCAATGTTTCCCAAAGCAAGATGTGTACATTGTGTCACTCTTAGAAACATCAACTATGGACACAATGATCATATTCTTAGACCCTGTCGGTCTGCACATGAATCTATACATGAAATTTCTTAAAACAGCGTTAAGTGGGCACATTGTTAGACACAAACATTTCACTGGCACTACTCCACCTAGGAATTTTAAGCACAATTCTCAGTGCATCATTGTAAGCCACTCATTTTCGTCTTACTGAAATTACACCACAAGTGGGCAGTATACATTGGAGTGCAATACGTTTTGAAGTGAGATTTTAACATCAGGGGTGCACATGTGGAATTTGCGTGCCAGCATATTTGCCTGCCCATACAGTTTTCCTCACTGACGCTGCACATCACAAAGATCATCTCTTATCACATGTCCCAGATATTTAACTTTCCTTACAACCTCTAGTGAGTCGGCATCCTTCACAACAACATTACAACAGAAAAGCAAGGACTCCTACACACCGATGCGTTATTCACACGAGCATGCAGAACACCACAAACTAGCATTTTAAAACGAACACGGTTGCACGCCCTAAAACCCCTCTAGGAAACACCGCGGTACACTTTCGTACTGAAATGGTTTATTTTCCACCTCACTCCAACTGAAAGCGTTAAAAATCCATCACATGTATGAATTAAATTGCATGAAACAATTAAACAGTACACATACTTTGAAGTTTTAAAGCACTAGCGTAGCGTGGTGATGCCGGCCGGGTGCAAGATGAGATACCTTGCACCTCCAGCACCCTCTATACTTACGCCAGTGTTGTAAATCAAGAGTCGGGTTTTGTCATACTTGGGACTTTCTTTTGCATAACTTAACCACACCGCTTGAATAATTAACACTTATACCTACGACCGAAGTTGGAAATAGCCGACTTGACCTCAGACAATCTTTTACACCAAGCAACAGCAGGTAACGTTACAGCGGAGCACGCTGAATATAAGATAATTGCGAGGTCCATTCATGAGATTGCTCGGTCACTCACCCACACCGGTGGGGACTTAGTTGATTACGCAGGGTTCGATTGGGGGGTTGACCCCCCTAATTAAGAATTGCGCCCCCCCCCCCAGAAGAGGTAAAAACAACAGGTCGGGGTCGAAAAATGTATATATAGTTCTTAGCTGTAATCGTAGACATTACAATATATTTACCTAATTCATGCCTGAAATAATTTTGTAATACGATTTTAGACACCCCTAAAGTGGACCATACTATTTCCAAATCTTGACGTTAGTCTCGTCCGCCTGCCTCACTCTGCCTGAGGAGGGTATTTCTGCAGATCGGAAGTCGGGGTTAAAACTTAATATGGTGGTTCCTTAATATTAAGTTACGTCCATTGACTGTTTCCGTTGCTGTGGGGTTTTTGATTTAGTGCATGCGTTTATGAAGGAAGAATTACAGGATCAATGACGAAGATTTCGGTAAGTGCTTCCATATGACAACCTCTAGCTATATATATTTAGGGATAGTTAACGTGTTCACTAAAATCGCTTATCTACTAAATTCTTTGAATCTGAGATTCGAATTGCTTGAAAACAGAAAACACGACAACCCTTATAGCTACGTTTAAAGATAGTTAGCTACGCGACTAGGTAGGCTACTTGTTAGCCAGCTCTAGTCAATTAGGGTACGTTCTAACTAACTAAAGATGCATGATGCACCTGTCACTATATGCAAGCAGGCAAGATCCATTTATTTTTTAGCTTCATATACACTGTTGTCATTATTTAGAAAAGTAAACAAAATAATAATTTGCCATGGCCATCTTCTATGCAGTGGTGTAACAAGTAGAAGTATTTGGCTGTGTTCACCAATTTTGGGAAGTTGCTAAGGATGAGCTAAATTACCTAAAGAGAGTTCATAACTAACCAATGACCTTAATTGATCATTTACACTCTTCCTTTTTATTTTATTGATCACTGGTTAGTTTTGAACTCCCTTTACCTGGTTACTTAGATCGTAATTAGATACTTCCCTAAAGTGGTGAACACAGTGGAACCCAGTTGAGTACTTTTACTTTGTACTTTGTACACCTCTACTTCTATGTGATTGTTGTGATCTTTCATTTCAGTTGCCAAGATGCGTTATTGACCTGGGGGATGCTGTTGCCTGGGTAAATGCCAACACGGGCCTCTTCTGAGACTGGGTACAAGTCCTCACCCCTGAATGATGAGGAAATACAGGGTGCTGTGCAGATGCTCAGAGAGACCTCAACTCTAGAGGAAGAACAAGAAGCTCTCTCCCCATTCATGTTTTTTTAATAATTTTGATGACACTGAAACATTCATGGATGAAATAGACAAAAGAGGACTTAGTTATAATTTTGAGCTTCTCGGTTAATTATTTTTGTTGATGAGGATAGCTATTAGCTGGCTTTAAACCATCAGCTAATGCTGGTTTCCACATAACAAAAATTACAAGATCCAGTAAACACAATATAGTTTGACGAGACAAGAAACATCAGTTGTTTAGCAGTGTTTTGGAAGTGTTCACCTGGCCATACAACATGATAGGATGAAACCAAAGCCTACAGAATCTGGGCAAAGCTGAATACACAATACATAATGAAACAGTTTAGTTTTGTCTGTTGGAATGTAATGTTTTGAATATTTGATCAGGTGATTAAATGTTTAACTGGCATATCATTTAATTTTGTATTTTTAGGTTATGCCATTAGCTTCATGCTTTTGGACTACATTAATTGACTTTCAGTAATGTCTGTTGTGCTCTTTTGGACCTGTTCTACTTGTAATTTATGTTATTGCATCAACTTTTAGGATTAAGGTTAAATTATTCCTCAGATAATCAATTCCAAGACATGTAACACTTATATTCCTCCCAACGATGTTTTAAGTCCATAACCACGTCATTACTCTAGAATTAAAAATGTGCTTGTTCCAGGCACCCCCGGAAAAATTAATAATCTGTAAACAGATGTTGACCTGACTCCTTTCTGCAACAGGTTATAGAAAATTCAACAGTTCCAGTTACCAATTTCAACTTTCTAGAACATTGCTGTTAAATTGAACGGTGCAAGTCAAAGGAAGGAGAAACCATTACAATGATTTGTATGAAAACTGGTCAGATCTACACAGCAGGACCCACAGGTCTCAGCAAAGGACCTTCAGAACAGTTTAGCAGACACTGAAATTGTTGCTCACAGGTCCATCGCACAATGTATCTTACACAGCATGTTCACATTCGTGTAATATGTTGAATCTATGGAAAATGCATAATTGGTAATCCTGTATAAACTTGTGCAAAAGGGAGGCCTGTTTCACTTTTTAACATGTAGAGCTCAGATCAACTATATTGTGACTGCAATAAGCAGCATTCTCAACTATCAACCTCCTAATGATGGCCCTCTACTGTATCACATATAACCAAGCAATGGCTACTCAAAGAAAAACTGACCATGGCAGGCATAGTGAGTATGACTGCATGTGTATGTATGCATGTGTCGGTATTATAACTGCGCTCAGCAGCTTTCTTAACCATCAGTGTCTCATTCTTGACTGTAACCAAAACATTTAAAACTATTTTTAGAGGCACTTCAGTCTTCAAATTAATATATTTCAGTTGTATGTTATCAAACCATTTTAATCCTGAAACAAAATACAATTAAATGGTATTGGAAAATACCTTTTTGAACAGGGGAACCACCACCCCGGTCCGCCACTCCTTTGGCACTGTCCCCGACTCCCACGCAATGTTGTAGAGGCGTGTAAACAGTTATATAATGAATGTGGGTGTAGTATTTACGCAGGTGCAACCCAACATGCACAAAACGTATTTGGCAGCAACTGAAGATGAAATTCAAGTGTCCAAATGTGTGCTAACTGGACATGTTGAAATTGGACCTCCATTAGAAAAATGGCTGAGGACTGAAAAACAGGTGGGGGTCCACCAGAGGCTGTAGAGATGCTCTCAGTAAAAAAAGGTGGGCGATCTATTGCTGAAGGCATCTCTGAAGGAAGCTCATCTGACCCAACTACTGCCCAGGACACAAGGGCCTACATTGGAGGTTAGTCATTCAAGTGAATGTGCATTCCACCTTTTGCCAGTGTTAGCCCAGTGACGCCCACCCATTCATCTTAGATACAAATTGGCACATTGATTTTCTTGTAGCAGTAGAATTCTTTGTTGGCCTACCTGCACATTAATAATGTGGAAAGACTTCCTATTCCCATAATCTCCTTCATTTACTGAAGGAGCTGTGATAGGAATATGAGTGCCATCTATGCAGCCAGTCATACCTGGAAACCAGGCTTGGAATTTCATCATTTATGGGGCAAGGCCATTTGACCTTTGGTGTCACAAAAATGTTTAGGGCACAAAGGGCACAAAGGCCATTGACTGAAATAGCTAGGACATGGAGCTTACAAATAAACAACTTGAATTGCTGATTACAAAAAAGCAATACATGATTCACTTTTTTAACATCATACTTTGAATAATAACTTATTATAACTACACTTATAATAATTGTTTCATTTCAGAAGTTATAGTTGAAAGCATTCACTTGACGACAACAAACAGGCAACAGTATTGACAGTTAGGTAGCTAATGTCCCCCTATTACCAGCCACCCCCTATTATCGTCCATTTCTATCGGTTGGAGAACTAAATTCTCTCAAGTTTAAAATGTAAATGCACTGGAAAACAACGGTACATTAAGCTTTTAAATATACCCTTTCAGCTAGCCAACAGTCATTTTTTATAGAGATGTATGGAGGTTAAATACTTCTTCTGTAAAACATTTTATGTGTGGAAATTGTTTTAGACAAGTTGCAAATCGTGAAATCTGGCTTGCGTGACAGGCCAGACATCATGTCATATCAAAGTGATCAGATGTAATAGCCTACTATTTTTCTTCACCAGAAGGCATGAAATGTAAACACTTGAGAGAAGACTATGATCTGTCATTTGTAACACACATAAAAATAAAACGTTCCTGAACAAAATAGGAAGGTGTGACTGCTGCTCTGCGTGGCGCTGTGTGTTCTCCCTCTCCACCTCACTGGGGCAGATGGCAGCATGCACCCAACACACCCTCACACATGTTTTAAGTTAGTCATCATGTTGTCTATTTAGGTCTGACATATTCAGATGGCAGGTTTCAGTTAAAGAGTGGGACAAACTCAGGGTTATTTAAATAAAATCTTCTAGCGAACAGGTTAGATTCACGGAGTATGTTGCCGTAGTAACTGACTCAGAGAAATGCTTTTTGAAACCGTTATCCCAGAGTATCCATCAACTCTGAGTCACTGCTATGTCTGTCTCCCTCAGCTCTCTGGCACCACTTAATATTAGACATGTTTCTTTCACCTTCTCATCCCCTGGTTTACATCAGAGCTTCACACCTTGAAGCAAGTTGGTCGTCGCCTTGAACACCAGACGAGAAAATCCGGGCTCACTGTTCACATTGAAGCCAACAAACTCCAGCTCTCAGTTTATAGAGATGCTACTAGGTCCTCCTACAACTAAGACATAATCAGCAGCTCCAATATGAACCCCCGGACCCTGTTCTCTCTACTGTCAGCAAATTACTTCAGCCCTACAATGACCCAATCTCTAGCCCCTCCACTAAACTTGCCAATTATTTTTTGCAGTTTTTTAAAGATAAAATAACAACAATAAACTCTTCTAATCTATCTAATAAATCTACCCCCCCCCCTACTGTTAACCTCCAAATCTGCTGCCCAGGACTCTCACCTCTCCTCATTCAGTCCGGTTGATTCCCCTTACATCACTAAACTCATAATGACATCCAAAAATACTACCTGCTCTCTCGATCCTCTTCCCACAGTCCTGCTTAAAGACTCCATACCTGCTCTCTGTCCACACATCACAAGCATAGTCAACCTCTTCCTCTCCAATGGTATTGTCCCCTCCTGCTACAAAGCTGCTGCTGTCACCCCCATCCTAAAGAAACCTAGACTAGACAACACCATCCTTAACTATTTCTGCCCCATCTCCAACCTCCCCTTCCTGAACAAAACTCAGTACTTTGTCCCCTACTCTTCATCATCTACATCCTTCCCCTTGGTGATATCCTCCGTCACTTCAACCTTAATTTCCTCTGCTATGCTGATGATACACAAATATAATCACCAAATCTCTCACCAACCCACCTCTGACCCATATTGAATCCTACCTGACTGCAATAAAAGTATGGATGAAGGAAAACTTCCTCAAACTGAACAGTGACGAAACAGAATTCATACTCATTGGAACCAAATCCACCCTCACCAAAACTGGCACATTCATTCTCAGCATCGAGGACACCGTTATTTCTCCATCCCCCCAAGCACGTAACCTTGGGGTCATTCTGGACTCTACATTCTCCTTTGTTCAGCACATTAAACAGACTGTAAAATCTTCATTTTTCCATTTCCGCAACATGGCCAAATTCAGACCTTCCCTCTCCTGTCCTGCTGCTGAAACCCTAATACATGCATTCATAACCTCCTGTCTTGACTACTGCAACTCCCTACTCACCGGCATCAAATTTACATCCCTCCATAAGCTCCAAATGGTTCAAAACTCTGCAGCCAGACTACTCACACCAAGTCCCGGCAGCATATCATCCCTATCCTCTGTGAGTTACACTGGCTTCCTATCTCCCAACCCATTGACTTCAAGATCCTCCTATTGACATATAAAGCCCTAAACAATACCGTCCCTGCCTAACTCTCCGACCTTCTTCCATATTAACCAACACACTCACTCCGTTCCAGTACTGCGGGCCACCTCATAATCCCCAAGTCCAAGCTCCAAGGCTTTGGTGACAGGGCATTCTCAAGGGTTGCTCCTAGGCTCTGGAACTCGGAGACTATGCCCATGTTCCAGCAACACCTCAAGACGCATCTGTTCAAAATCGCCTACCCCTTGCCATGCCCAATCCCTTGCTCTCAATTTTCTTTGTTTTCTCATGGTATTTTTTGTTTTTGTTTTTTTCTGTTCCATGTTCATTTTGTAAAGCGTCTTTGGGTCCTTGAAAAGCGCTACATGAAGAAATTGTATTATTATTAACTAACTCTAAGTTTTCGCTAAACCTGCTTTCTGAAATACCCCCATTGTCCGTGCGCTTCTTTATGGACACACATCCATATTTGCTGCTGACGATGGTGGGCATGGTGTCTGTCCGGAGTCCTGGCAGCTGGGGTTGACTGAGGGGCCTTTGGTTTATTTCCGTTACTTGGACCCTGTCCCCCAGAACTCCTTTCTCCTACCATGCCTGGTTTGTTTGCGCTTGGTCTTTGTTTAATTACTCTGTTTGTTTTTATAAGCTTGTATATGGGTATTATTTTGTTATATAACTAAACATCCATAGAGGGAAAACGTTGAGTTCTTACGTCTCTACCTCAAACGAGCCATACCCAAGGGGGGAACGTAACACCCGTAAGAACACGAGTAGAAGCCTACGTGACCCTTTTCCACATGCCAACTACTTATGTCCTTGATATCTTTTTTGTTATCTATTTTTGGTACAACAGTTTGTGGGCGTCCCTACATTGTATATGTAGGGGGAACTTTTAGCAGTTCTGGACCAGAATGTTAACAACTTGTCCTTCAGTGTATAATTAATCAGTGTATAATTAAATACCCATGCACTGTTAATTTATGTCTCAATAAAAAAAAATAAAAAACGTTATATTCTAGATCTAACTGATTCTGGCCTAATTAACATTTTTTATTTAATATATGGACCAGGAGATTCAGGTTAAACAGAGGTTAAAACACTCAATATAGAGAATGTGCTTTGTGCAAACTATACACTTTATCAGTAATTGAAAATTCATTGTACGATAAGCTACCAGTTAATTTTTTGTGTTCTCAGGAGATAGAAACTGAGACTACACACAGCTCAGGCTGGAGAGCAGTACAGTAAGGTAGATGAAGATTCTGCATTAGATCAATGATTTCAACACATTCATCTTTCTAATGAGCCAATAATAACATTTAGACTGGAACTCAGTCCCCATCTGTAAGTGTCTAGTAATGATTTACAATCCACCCTTGCTG
>JACXGI010007012.1:7533-39300 GCA_016801175.1 Esox masquinongy
CTCCCTCCCTCCCTCCCTCCCTCCCTCCCTCCCTCCCTCTGTCCATACAGCTGAACAACCTCACATTTAAAATGTCTTCAGGAGATTGTTATAATATGCCAATCTTGAAGAAGACATCTGCATGACATCAGTATTTGTGTAATGCAAGTTCCCCAGTTTCCGCTTGACACGCTGTACCTTTTTATCAACCACTGATAAAGGACAAGATAAACCCCCAGAGTTATGACTCTGACCAAAGTGCAAGACAGCCCTTAAAGATGTTGCTTTAACCGAATAAGTAACCCTGATCCTGTCAGTTTCCCCCGTCTGGGATATTCAGACAGGATGTCTATGAAGCTTCTTCTCGTGGGATTGACCGTTGTGGTCTGTGTGGTTGGACAGTCGGAATTGGAGAGTAGTGCACAGGAGTTCCTGAACTGGTTCGATGGGAATGCTACTCATCTTATGTATCAGTATTCTTTGTCATCATGGGCATACAACACAAACATCACCCAGGAGAATTTAGACAAAATGGTGAGTACTCTGGTAGATTGAGGCCACAGGTAAAAATGGGTTAACTAACCCTTTAATTTATTGACTCAAACTGAACACATGTGCTTGTTTGGGTGTGCTTTCAGGGTGTACAGAGTGCAATCTGGGGAGAGTACTACAGCAAGATATCCAAGGAGGCTGAGAGCTTTCCAATCGATCAGATCAAGGATCCATTGATCAAACTACAGCTGACTTCCCTCCAAGACAAGGGCTCCGGAGCCCTGTCCGCAGAAAAAGAAAAGCATGTAAGCTAGCTACATATCTTCTTTGCTGTTCGGTTTCCACATTTAAATTTGCTACATTATTAAACTTCTATCCACATTTCGGTCCAAATTGAGTATGTTTGACTTAATATAATCAAGCATGTAGGACTAACAGATTTTTAAGTTATCATGACTCATTTCATTAAGTAATTTAGACATTTGTTACAGTGTAAGATAGGTACATACCTTTTATTTTAGTTTTCTTAAAGAAGAAATTAACAGATTCAAGAATGTAGTTAGCTTACATGAACCCCCAAAGCACATTGGGGCTCTTGAATGAGTGTTAAAGTCTCTGCATCACAGTACATCATTGCGCATAATCCCTTTTTGCTGCTTTGTGTTTACTTTTACTTCCTTCAGTTATACTATTTTATTATTTATTGTTTTACTGTAACTTTCTGTTTCAATGAGAAGTGTGATTTGATATCTTTTATCATTTCATGAAGTCCAGTTTAAAGTTATAGCATTGCATCATTGCACCAGCTCTTGGCAACATTCCAACTCTCACCAAATCACTCTGCTTCTTATCATACTACTCGCATAACCAGGAAGTACTTTCCACGTCCTACCCACACAAGGGAAATTGCAGTCACTGGTCAACAACAACAGAGATCGCAGGCTGCCAACCTCCCACAAGTTACATGAACTTCAGACAGTGTTTCACCAATTTTAACCGCCACATGCTTGGCCTGGCGTTGTTCATGCCGTAATCGGGGTTTGAACCGACCACAATGAAACAACTGTACTGCGAGGCAGTAGCACTGTACCACTTAGCAGCACACATTACATTATATTTAATTTAAGATAGCTACATTTTATACTTCTGTCCACATTTCTTATTTGCATTCTGTGTAACCAATGATGTTGAAGATGCCCGCTAGCAATTAGTGAACTTTTACTGTTGAAAAGTACAAATAAAATACAATAAAGTATACAGAGTTGAGGGCAAACATTTTTTTCAACCTAAGACATAACTGCAAACATTTTGAAGTGTGGCAATCAAGCTGTTTGTGTACTTGGACTCCATGATGTCACTGGCCCCAAACCGCTGCTTTAGAAACACTAGAGGAACAGCCCAACCCCCCAGTTTGTACTGTCATCATGATATACAGATCAGCTTTTTGAGATTTGTTTAATTTACATTGAATCGTGTGTCAAATGAGGTGAAGCAGTGACCGTTTGTGTAATGTGTAGTAAAATAATGCTAATAATAACATCACTCTTTTGTGTTTCCATTGTTGTTATTTCCTTTTAGCTGACCAAAGTCATGAATGAGATGAGCACCATCTACAGCACAGGCACGGTGTGTAAGAGGGACGACCCCTTCAACTGTCAGACTTTGGAACCTGGTAATGTCCTAAACCACCTGTCAATTTGGCCAGGCCTTATACAATCCTCGGTTAAAGCGTTATGATACAGCGTTATGTTACAACCTTCAACCTTGACTACCAGCCAAGGTAATACAGAGTGTGTTAAATGGTGCCTTATTAACTTATCTGTCGTGTCAACGTGCACTATGGGTGCAGCAGGGCAGCATATTGGTTAACAGAATCGGGCCAGTAAACAAAAGCTTGCTGCTTCTCGTCACTAAGGGACCAAAGTAAAAAAGAAAACTGTTGTTCTGTTCCTCAGCAAGATTGTTAACCCTAATTTCTCCCAGGTATTTGCTATAAGAATGTGTTTTTGCTTGGTAAAATAACAGTAAAAAATATGTAATATAAATTTAATTTAGTATATAATCTATACAGTATGTTGTGCAGAAAGTGATAAAATGAGATTATAATGTAAATGGTGGTGCCGTGCACCGCGTGAGGAATGTTGGTCTGTTTGGGACGCAGATCAAAGACAACTGGTCACTCTAGCAGGTAGCAACGCTACGCCATAACAAAATGGAGCCATACGTTTTTTTTAAAGAACATTTTAGCTGTCTCATTGAATTGAGGAAGTGATGTTTTCTAGTCTGGATAAGGGAAGTGGGTTAAGAGTCTGAAGTGACTTTGTAGTTATTAGTTTTGTTCCAAAAAAGAAACTCCAGCTCAGTACAGGGCTGTGTGTGAATATACAGCTCCGGAAAAGATTAAGTGACCTCTACACCTCTTTCTTTAATTACCAAAAAATAATGTTTTGAGTGAGGAACAGAAGGGTTAAAATTAAGAGACCACTGCAAATTGAACGCTTCTGTTCCTCACTCAAAACTTTCCTTCTCAACCTTTTCGGTTGGTGCAGAGGTGCAGAGGTCACTTAATCTTTTCCGGAGCTGTATATAAAATATCAATAAGAACGCAGTGAATTTTTTTTTTTTTAAACGTTGCATTCCCATGTTCGACTTGTTGACTGTTTTGTTTGGCATGCAGGTCTAGAGAGCGTGATGTCAAACATGGACAGTGACTACTATGAACGCCTGCATGTCTGGGAGGGCTGGAGAGTGGAGGTGGGCAAGAAGATGAGGCCTCTCTATGAAGATTACGTGGACCTGAAGAACGAAGCTGCCAAACTCAATGGTAGAGATAATACTGTACAGCTAATATACTACTACAGAACTACTACTGTGCTACTGTTGAATCTATCAAACCCAATTGTGGATGTTCTACTACGACATCAACCACAACAACAACTACTGTTACTGCAAATACTACCACTATTATTACTCCGGCTACTACTGATTCCGCTTATACCGTTACTATTACAGCTACTGATACCGTTACTACTACAGCTACTGATACCGTTACTACTACAGCTACTGATACCGTTACTACTAAAGCTACTGATACTGTTACTACTACAGCTACTGATACCGTTACTACTATAGCTACTGATACCGTTACTACTAAAGCTACTGAGACCGTTACTACTACAGCTACTGATACCGTTACTACAACAGCTACTGATACTGTTACTACTACAGCTACTGATACCGTTACTACTACAGCTACTGATACTGTTACTACTACAGCTACTGATACTGTTACTACTACAGCTACTGATACTGTTACTACTACAGCTACTGATGCTGTTACTACTACAGCTACTAAAACCGTTACTACTACAGCTACTGATACCGTTACTACTAAAGCTATTGATACTGTTACTACTACAGCTACTGATACTGTTACTACTACAACTAATGATACCGTTACTACTACAGCGCTACTACTGAATCTGCCAACAGTCAATAGTAAGACAACGCGGCATTCCTAAAAGTGGGAAAAACTGTAATAACACTGCTAATCCCAGCACGTGGTATAACGTTAACCAATTCACCTCCTCAGGTTATAAGGACCATGGAGATTATTGGAGGTCAAACTACGAAACCGTCGACGACAGCCCCTACAAGTACACCAGGGACCAACTGATCACTGATGTGAGGCGCATTTACAAAGAGGTACACAGTTAGGGCAATTATTGTCTTGTTTCAGTTAATGGCGACATTACTCACACAGCAGCGAACAAACAACGGGAAATGTACCAATACTGAGAGTGTATTGTTTTGGAAACCGCCATGTTTTGTCTCTACAGATTCGTCCCCTCTATGAAGAGCTGCATGCCTATGTGAGGGCTAAGCTTCAGGCTAAACATCCTGAGCACATTCACCCAGAGGGAGGGCTGCCTGCCCATCTACTGGGTATGTCTGACACTGCCCGAACGAGGAGTTTGAAAGCCAGGGTGACCGGTTCTATTGGCAAAGCACAGTCCAGCAAACACCCAATTCAACTGGCATAAAAGAGAGCATCCACAATGTTAATCACCCACATATAACAACTACCTGTTCATTGGATATTGTGTGACCTTCTCTGTTTCCATCCCTCCGTTTTCAGGCGACATGTGGGGAAGGTTTTGGACAGGGCTGTACCCTATCTCAACCCCCTTTCCAGAGAAAACGGACATTGATGTGACCAATGCTATGATCGAACAGGTTGATCTCAACATAGAACAAAAAACATTATAATCAGCCTTGTTATACATGCCATATATTGCTGAAAAACGAGTGTGTTACATTTAAATCTGTTACTCTTCATTCTCACCCCCTAGTGCATTAGTAAAATACAGTACCTTTCCTGTAATTCACAGGGTTGGCCTAAAAAGAGACTATTCCAGGAAGCAGAGAATTTTTTCATGTCAGTGGGTCTTTACAAAATGTTTGACAACTTCTGGGAAAACTCCATGCTGCAGAAGCCAACAGACGGGAGAAACGTTGTGTGCCACCCTACAGCCTGGGACATGGGAAACAGACAGGACTTCAGGTAACAGGAGTCGCATTCAGATAATACTGTCGAAATGAAAAAAGATCGACCTATCCATCACACCCGGAGGTCACCAACTTCCTCTAACATCCACCGTTTTCCAGGATTAAGATGTGCACGGAGGTGAACATGGATCACTTCCTGACAGCGCACCATGAGATGGGCCACAACCAGTACCAGATGGCCTACAGGAACCAGTCCTACCTGCTGAGAGACGGGGCCAATGAGGGCTTCCACGAGGCTGTGGGGGAGATCATGTCGCTGTCCGCAGCCACCCCAAAACACCTGGTGTCTCTGGGACTCCTGCCAAATGACTTCAAAGAGGACAATGGTGGGTGGATTGAAACCCGCTTCGGGAGCAGTCCCAACTTCTGTAGATACGGACCTGTGAGAGGCGGCCGGTACGAGCAGAGCTACATTTGTATCTGACAGTGATAACAGTAAGAGAACAGTCATCATGAGGCTAGTCTACTGACGCTACATAACAGACAATGTTATCCGGAGCCACTCCAGAAACAATTGGGCATGTCTGTCTTGCTCAAGTACAGAACAATTGATTTTTTCACCTTGCTGGTTCGGGGGACCAGTCTGATAACTGGATTAAATTAAAGCTTGGTCAGATGGTCTAGCATCTAGCCTACCTGCCTCCCCTACACCTGAGTTACACATAAACCTCTGAGTAAGGGGCAGAACAGGTACTACCATGTAGAGAATAGATAGGGACAATAGACAGGACTCTGAGGCAGAGGTTAAGGTAAACCCTTGAAGGTAAGGCAAAGTCAACCCTTTGTCTAAGTGACCACCTCTTTCTCTTCTTCCTACCTATGTAGAGACATCAATCAACTTCCTGATGAAGCAAGCCCTGACCATCGTGGCTACACTGCCCTTCACCTACATGCTGGAAGAGTGGAGGTGGCAGGTCTTTCAAGGGACCATCCCCAAAGACCAGTGGATGTTGCGCTGGTGGGAGATGAAGTAAGGAAGGACAACATGGAGCTTCATTTGTCAAAGCCTATTGAGCTTCAGGGGTTGGTCAATGAAGTTAGGACCTCTAGTGGAGCTTCTGGAGCTTGGAATCGTTCAAAGCCTATTTTAGCTTTAATGTGGTTTACTACTTATTTTTAGAGAAAAGGCCAAATGGATATTATACTTAAAAGATTTCAAACCTTACATTTTCATGGACCAGTTTGTTTTTTAATCTGTCTAGATTTTTATAAGGATGGATGCATACAGATATAATTAATAGAATGTTAGTCGCCATTCAAGTAATTCTTCCATTGTATTGATTCTATATCTATGCATTTATCTGACCTGATCAAAATCCAGACAGATACTTTTTTGACTTTCTTCCAACTGCGGCCCTCAAGAACAGCAGAAGTGCATCACTGCTCTGCTGTGTTGGTAAGTGGCCAAACATATTTTCCAGAAATATTGCTGATATTGACTCTATTTCCCTTGACAGAAGGGAGATGGTTGGTGTAGTCGAGCCCCTGCCCAGAGATGAGACGTACTGTGATCCCACTGCCCTGTTCCACGTGTCCGGAGACTACTCTTTCATCAGGTGAGAAGATCCCTTGTTCCCTTTACCTAAATGATAGTTTGTTAAGCTAGGAAACACCCCCCACATTTCTATCAATGTCTGTGCAGATCTGGGTCGAATGGAAAAAAAATACGTCTGCCTGTATTTTGTATTTTTGCTGTAATTCTATTGGTTCCATTGGGCTTGGTAAACTAAATCAAGAGCAAGTACGACTACAGCACATGACTCTGGACTCTGCATGTGTATGTATTCCCGGGTAACCTTGTGGTGTGGAGAAGGAGGTTTATCTCTAGGTAGAGGCAGACCTTGAAAATATTTAAGTGTGAATGGTGTAGCGGTAAAGTCACCGCCTTGCATTATATACTGTGGCTGCGCCATTGCAACCAGTGTATTGACTCTAGTCACTGGGGGCCCCTGAGGGCTGGATTCTGGACAGGGCTGCCATTCCTCGTCATGCTCTAGCGACTCCCTATGGTAGGTTGGGTGCCTGCAGGCTCAATTGTGGCTGTTAGCCAAATGAGGCGTATTTTACTGTGGATACTTCCTGGTCGAGCAAGCAGAGATTTGGCAAGATTGCACTGGAAGACACATGTCAACCTTTGACTTTCTCGAGACCCCCTGGGAGTTGCTACGATAAAGCAATGCTCAAATTAAGTATCTAAAAAGTGTGTGTGCGTGTGTTTGTAATAGATATTTCACAAGGACCATCTACCAGTTCCAGTTCCAAAAAGCCCTGTGTGAGGCAGCAGGACATTCCGGGCCCTTGTTCCAGTGTGACATCACCGGCTCTAAAGTGGCAGGGGACAAGCTGAGGTATTCCTTAATAACTTCCACTCTTCTAATCAGTCAATTCTTTGTATTCAAACCAAGTTATATTCAAACCGAGTTGGGGTCAATTTAATTTACATTCAAGTCAATTAAATATATTTTATACTGCATACCATTGAACATACTGTACATTTTATTTGATAAAGGTAGTGGTGAAAGACAGAGGAACCGATTAAAAGCCACATTGAATTGGTATATGTGCTGCAGAGGAAGCGGCACAGACCACTGGTTCACCATAGACAGCTTAATTAAAAAAGTATGTGAAACTCAAATTGCTTTTCAAATATTTCCTCATTGAAAAGCATTGAAGTGGATTAATAGAAATTGACCCCAACCCTGATTGGAACATGAAAATCAGTGCTTTTAATAAATAATAATATTATGTAAATAACAAATAAACACCTCGGCCTCACAGGACAATGCTGGAGTTCGGAAGGGCTAAGTCATGGACAAGAGCCCTGGAAACCATATCAGGAAATGCTAAGATGGACTCCGCCCCTCTCTTGGACTACTTTAAGGTCCTGTATGATTGGCTAATAGAAGAAAACAGGAAGAACAACAGGAAGCCAGGATGGAAAGCAACTGAGGACCCATGTGAGGATCTGTAGTGTAAAATACCTACCCACACTAGCACACTTCAGGAAGTGGTATTCAAATCCAGCACACTGCTTCCTGTTTAATAGTAAACATTTCCAGATGACCCTAATATGAGTCCAATTGCTGTCCCTGTCTAGACAAACTCATTGACAAACAGAATGCACGGAAGTACCATTCAGAGCTCATACAAGTGCACTGCTAATATGACTACAGAGGTACACCAACACTTGTAATCGTATTGTAAGACTTTCATTGTTGTTTGTTCTACAGACTCAAAGGACGCCTACAAAGTGAGGTTGAGCCTGAAAACAGCTATGGGTGACAAAGCAGTAAGTACACTGGACATAACTTATGTTGGAAAACAACCTCATTCCAGTTGAACTTACTTAGTTGTGTCTCTTCCAGTACAGCTGGAATGCCAATGAGATGTACCTGTTCAAAGCCAACATAGCCTACGCCATGAGACAGTATTACCTCAAGGTCAACAAGACAAACGTTTCTTTCACGTAAGTGATTTCACAAGGCTTACGTTAGGGGCTTTACAGTAAATGTTCATGTACAGAAGGCGGCATCATTACTCTCATGTCTATGTATTTGTTTTTCTGATCATTCACTCCCACTTCATTCCAAAATGAGATAGAACATACATATATAGCTGATAAATATACTTGATTTAATTTTATTATGATTATGTGACACAACCTAATTCTTCCTGTTCTTCACCCCAGGAAAGAGAATATTCACATATATAAGGAGACACCTAGAATATCATTCTACTTTGTGGTGACTGACCCTGCCAACCCAACCATGGTCATCCCCAAAGCCAAAGTAGAGGCAGCTATCAGGTATTAGAAGCAGTAACCACTTGGCACAGATATCAATAAAAAGATATATTTTTATTTCCATTTTGTTATAAACCAATGTGAATTTAACATTAAATCCGCTGTCCAACTACAAATGTACATAAAAATACTGACTACAAATCAGACCACACCCTTTCTTTCCGTCTACCCAGGATGTCCAGGGGTCGCATCAATGATGCTTTCCAATTGGACGATAATACTCTGGAGTTTGAGGGTCTCCTAGCCACACTGGCCCCGCCCGTGGAGCAGCCCGTAACTGTCTGGCTGGTGGTGTTTGGTGTGGTGATGGGATTGGTGGTCTGCATGGGGTGCTACCTGGTAATCTCCGGCCTCAGAGACAGGAAAAGGTTAGTCATGGTTTGATGTCGTTGTTTTTAAGAAGTGAAGAGTGTCAAAAACATTCTGAAGCGTCTGTGAGTGGAGACGCTTATCTGGGTTCAGGTCACCACTGTAATATTATTATTAGCATTTTTTTGAAAAAAGCAAAATTTTTTTGAGAAATCCAAAACTGATGCTACGTTAGAGCTTACTCAGAACGACTCGTGTTGATGTTGAAGGAGTTCATGTGTCATATACAGTACTTTAGATACGTTGTTGTGCTTGATTTGGTTTGACATCCTGCAATCTACTGAAGCTAAATAACTCCTTGGATATGAATTTGATCCAGGTCTGGAAGGGAGTGATGATAATACTTACATCACTTTGAAAACATGACATTGTCCATTCAACTTTGAACTTCAATAATTATGTCGTAAATTGCCTTTAATGAGCATTGCATAACACTGCTATTATATTTTTTGCTTTATCTACAGGACATCTGCAGCTGATGCTGAAGTGAATTCAGAGAACCCCTATGGAAAAGTGACAATTGAAGGGAAGACCAACAAAATCTTTGACAGTGAAGAAGATCAACAGACAGGACTCTGATTCTGTGATTCTCTGTATGACAGTTTGACAGATGACGGCTGGACCTGCAAACCACCTAAAGGACAGGATTGCTCTATCACAAATGACACAAAAATTTGAAGTTTGATTATGTGTGTAAATGATGTACATATACATTCAGGGAATGTATTTTAAAGTATTTACAATATGTTGTAAATAAATATACATAATTAAAGTAACTGAAAATATAAAATGTATAAAACTGACTGAATGAAGTATAGAAAAAAGACACCTTTATTTGTATGACACATATTTACTTCCCGTTGCATCTGACAGATTATTACATATCCCGTACATTTTGCAAGATCAGCATCCGACCGCTCTATATTCAATTTTCAACTATAAAACTACAAAAACAAAACATACTCTGACATAACATACAATGGACCACTGGACCATACAGTAAACAAACCCTCCTTTTCATTTGTGGATGATGAAGAAGAACGATTGGTCCACTGTCGTCTGGGGTTTTCCCAACCCTACTTTGGACAGATTGGAAGTGTGGATGAACCAGCCCTGACAGACGGCGGACTCAAACTGCCTCGTTTTGCTACTTTCTGCCTTCATGTAAAAGACAAACGGCAACATGTCCATGTCATCCTTCCTGATGCTTTTCAGTTTATGCTTGTCACAAGCCTGAAAGGATGAATGCAGTATGGGTAAAACTCTTCACTCTCATTTGTTATTAATAACACTGAATGCCAACACTTCATATTTCTTGGTGGCATTTCATATAATGACCACTTTGAAGTTGTTTGAAAAGCGTACAATTATTGGTGAACTAATGTAATCAAGAACCACTTATATTCAACCACCCAAAATTGTAATTATTATTTTTCTGTCAACTAGAAATATTCACACCAACATTTTAACATATTAGTAATAAAAAGCTGTAATATGCAAACCTCAACATTAAGAAAGACTTTGTCTCCGCCCTGAACACACTTGAGGAAACAGTTAGAGTTGGTGAAGTTCAGGACCACAGGAACCCCATGAAAATCTCCATCCACACAGTCTGACTTGTAGTGATAGATTGTGATCTTCTCTAAAATCAATATATCACATAATTAATAACTATATTTTTGTCCTCTGAAAGGTAAATGTATCTGTTTTCCTAAATATACAAGTACATTAGCTGTTAGTAACACCGACTATTGCAGAAAGAATATGTCCCATATACTGTATGTACTTGAAAATAATCAAATATCTGCAATGATTTTAACAAACCTGGATCTTCTGACAGTGTTGGAATAGTCCTCATTGTTGGTGTGTGCCTACGTCGAAGGTACTTGTGATAGAAAAAGTTTTCAATGTGTGTGTCGTCCCACTGCTTAACATTTTCAAGGTTGCCCATTCCTCTTGACACTGGATACGAAGACAGAAAAAACAAACCAACAGACAAGAAAGTCCTCAGAAAATACAATCCACAAGCTGACAGAAGAGAGTTAGCATTATGATGATACAGAATTGAAATGGTCAAACGCTGTAAATGGTGTTGAAGGATATGTGAATAGGATGTGTCTAATAATGTGTTAGTACATCGAATGTAGTGTTTATGAGAAGAGTTTCACTTCTCTGTCTATCAGAGTTCATAGGTGATAGTGTTGGTATCGTGGGAAGTCACATTGGATTTACATAGCGAGGCCATACTGAGTGGATTTACATAGCGAGGCCCTATTGAGTGGATTTACATAGTGAGGCCCTACTGAGTGGATTTACATAGTGAGGCCCTACTGAGTGCATTTACATAGTGAGGCCCTACTGAGGGGATTTACATAGTGAGGCCCTACTAAGTGGATTTACTTAGTGAGGTCCATTTGGATAAAAAAAAAGATAAGAAAAATATGTCTAACCGTGGGTGATTTTGCTGGACTCTGCGACCATGACCACCTCGTTGATGTCACATGGTTTCCCATCACAGCTGCCACGCCCCCTTATCACTGAGATGATGGTGTTCCTCATGGCAACCAGGATCAGATCATCATCATCATCGTCAACTGCGCTGACATTCTCCTCTGTGATATCATCCCTCGGGAGATAACCGTCACTATGTTTGAGAATAATACAATATTACGCTAATAAAAATGTTAATGGATGTTTTTTTTTATGAGTGGTACACAAGATAGGTACGCAAAACAATGTTTCCACACTTTTACATTAAAGTACTGTATAAGTCTTGTATCTTTTACATTAGAGTACTGTATAAGTCTTGTATCTTTTACATTAGAGTACTGTATAGTTATTGTATCTTTGTGACAAATGCTATTGTAAAAATAACTTTTTGATTGATAGATTGATCATATAATTGATTGTTTGGTTGATTGATAAATTAGCTGAATGGTTAAATTATTGATTCTTAGCCTACATCTCCAGGCCCTCCAGGTCGTCCTCTCTTCTCATTTCTAAGGAGAAGCTGAACATGATATTCTCTTTGGTAACTGGTTTGAGGACCTCACCCTCTGGGCATATCTCGGGTGGAGGACAGCTGGCCGGGAGGATTGTCTGGGGACAACATCAGAGACATTATGAATGATATCTACAATGTTATGGTCTTCATCTTTGTCTTTCCTAAGGAGAGATGATGGCAACTGTTTGTTTTTATCTATCAATCTATCTATCTGTCTGTCTCTATCTCTATCTCTTGCTCACCCTGTCTCTCTGTCTCCACCATCCTGACCACAAACTCACCAACATAGGGTTTTCCTCTGCCAACATTTTGGCAAAGTCCTCTGGGGCCACATCTTCTAAGTCCAGTCCATTAATCTTTACAAACATATCCCCGTTTCTGTGAGAACAACCACATATATTCGTACAATGGCTGATTTTACGCTGTCCTGAAGAAAAATATGATTACATGATGTGATAGCACAAGCAGTGGTGACATTACAACTTCATCAACTCCCAACTGTCAAATTATTTGACATTAGGTTGAAAAATTTATTGTCTTACATCAAAAAGGAATTCCACTATACAAAAAGTCCCTCATGTTTTATCCTATTATTTCTCAATTTCACCTCAAATCCTTCTAAATAGAATCAAAAACATTCCACCCATGGTGTCTAGATATTTTAAAACAGTTTTAAGCCTGTATGAAAATGAATATACACAAACCTGGAATCCATTCACCAGGCCTTACCTTGCAAAGGCCCCGCCTCCTGGACCTCCTTTTTTAAACTTGAGAACTTTTTCAACTTTATAGTGGTGCTTCCCATCTTCCTCAGTGTGAAGTATCGAGATGCCTCCCTTCACAGGTGAATCCTGTGGAATTGAATTGACAAGCATCTTTAAGGGGACTTCCGGGTGACATGCTGTGCTAGTTTAGTAGCAGTCAAGACTTCCTACCGTATTCTTTCCCAGGAACAATCTAAACTACAGTACAGTACAAAAGCCTTAGGCTCCTGAAAGTCGAACTAATGTAATTTATTTGCAAAGTGTTTATTTGTAAAATATATATATATATATATATATATATATATATATATATATATATATATATGTATATATACACACATTATATTAATGTATATATATAACAAGAAACCAGGCAAGCCTAGTTCAGCCTGACCGCATAAGAAAGTTCTACCCTCTGTGTTGATAACCACTACACCACAGAGCTCTACATTTGAGGGATGTCAGTATAGCCTCTTGTGTCTATGAACAAATCCTCTTTTGCCACTGGCCATTTTAACAGCTAATTGGCCATTCGTGAATGATATTGATACAATTAAACTGACAAACTTTTCTTACTAAGTTTACCTCCACCACAAATGTCATCTATGAACTGTTAGCTTTTCCTACTGGCCGTTTGAACAGCTTATTAGCCAGTAATAGGCTTTACCAGTATCTACTAACTTACTGGAATAGTCATAGGAATTGAGCAATTGCAAGCGAGTCTGCCAAAGCTATTTCATTTCATGGCATAAGAACGTATTTTTTTTCTTTTATGGCATAAGAACATACTTTTTTCTTTCATTCGTGAATGACATTGATACAATAACTATCAAGAAAGGTAAAACGACGTATCAAGTAAAACGGCGAGAGAATCGTGGAAATAATAAAAATAAATGTCATTGTTCAAAATAGACTCGAGCTTGAGCCTTCCATGTGAGAGGCACTGCCTTTAACCATAACGCCACGGCATTACGCATTTCACCACTCGCTAAACACTATTGAGCACTGGGTTAAACTGACTAACGTTTCTTATTAAGTTTACCTCCAGCACAAATAGCGTCTATGAACTGTTAGCTTTTGCCACTGGCTGTTTGAACAGCTTATTAGCCAGTAATAGGCTTACTGGTATCTACTAACTTCTTAGGAATAATCATAAGAATTGAGCAATTGCTAGCGAGACTGAAGACAAACTTTTCCATGCCAGCAATAGTCGCAATATAACCGTATACAGTTTTAGTTAAGGCTCACTGTAATGTAACTACTGTAGCTTATGTTGTAGCCAGCAAATGTTTGTCTATCCTGACCCAAAATGCATGCACGGATCCGTACTTCGAAAATCCAGCAAATTGCTGCTCTCTAAAGACTGCTGAATAAAGTTATGCTAAACTGGAGAGAAACAATCAAGAGAGCTAAGGCCATGATTTTGTAAGTGCTCTTGACATAATCTAAGAATACGCCAACAAAAGACCTGGTCCTACGGACTGCTCATTCTGAAGGTCCCCTAGACTCCTACAGTCACTCAAGGGGCATTTAAAATATTTTTTCACCAGCATCGGCCAATGAACACGCCAAAAACCGTCAAGTCAGGGCTGTATTCTATGAGCTGGGTGAATATGCTGAATATTGGCAAGTTATGGCCTTTTTCTATGAGCTGGGTCTCTGACCGAACCTTTTATTCGCTGCCAGGCCGTGTATGGTGTTTAATGGACAACATACAAGGAAGAGGCTGATGAGTTGAAGTATAGTACTACGCAAATGTCTTAGGCCACCTGAGATTTGTTTTAAGCTGTTTAACTGGGCAGTACATGTTTTTTTGATCGTAAAAACATATGACATTAGAACAAATCTTTGAGTTTATTTTAATGTCATAGTGTCTTTCCTTTCTTTTCTTTTTTTTACAAATAAACACTTTCTGCTCAGGTAAATGGCCTTAAACATTTTCTTAAGTCTTTTGCACAGTAGTACATGTATGACTATGAAATGATTACTTGAATGCCCGCATGTTATATACAAGTGTTATATGCAATGCCAACTCTAGGCTTTTGGGGCCCCCTCTTCCTTATCGGTCGGGGGCTCCCTAGCAGTTGGAGGCCCCCTAGCAGTCGGGGGCCCTAAGCCACCGCTTATGTTCCTTATGCCTGGAGCCGGCCCTGGTTATATGCCCCTGAATGAAAAATAACATACTCATAGCCTAAACACTACCCCACAACCCTCTGGTTAAGACACAGCCTTAAAATGACAGCTGAAATACAACACATCTCTTTTGAGAAAGATGCAGCTTCAACAAGCTTGCGGGACCAAATACAAACTAAACAAATCCCTCTACAACGTAGCCTTAAAATGACTGCCTCTATTCAACATATCTGAATACAACATAGCCATGATATATCCTTATAATTGGAACTAAATGAGGGCAGACTGTATCCATGATCCTTGAATTTACTTATCACTGCTAAAAATCCAAATAGAGCAGAAAATAACTTAAATAAATAAACAAGTAGGAAAGTTGTTTAGTGACCTCATTTACCTTCATATCCATGTCTTTTACCTTGACACGTTGTTGAGGCAGCCTGGCCGTTGCTGGTCTGTGAAGGCAATGCCAAATGTTCTGACTCTTAAATAGCTCTACTTTGGAAGAATGACCTGGAACTTCCTTCTTAAGCAGGCAGAGGGGAAGTACTGTATATCTGGGAGGGACTATTACTTCTGCCAAAAGGTCTGTAAAATAATTTTTAAAAAAAGAACAAAAAAGGAACTGAGCATGAGTTGTAAATCATCATTAATGATTTTATATTTCTTTGTTATTGGTATGTTCGGAGTTATCCCATTCACCGTTTGTTGCCCCAAGTCCTGTGTTCTGACCGACATATGAACCAATGAATGATGCTGTAGCGGTCATCATCATCAAAATCTAGGCCCCACAGCATGGAGCTGAACTCTCAGTTTGTGGGCAGCCTTTATTGACATGGTCTGAGAACGAATCACACACGATTGGGACATGTGTCGTGTGAAACATACTTTTACTAACCTGTTCTCGTTCTTGTCACACGGCTTGTACATGCAGAATCAATGCACCCCAATTAACACCTTCATTGAAGCTTGCGGGTGTCCGACCTACACTACATTTCAATAGTTTGTTTTTGAAAGAAATGCAAATTTTTTGTCCATTAAAATCAAATTGATCAGAAACACAGTGTAGACATTGTTAATGTTGTAGATGACTATTGTAGCTGGAGATGGCTGATTTTTTATGGAATCTCTACATAGGTGTACAGAGGCCCGTTATCAGCAATGATAACTCCTTTGTTCCAATGTCACGTTGTGTTTGCTAATCCAAGTTCATAATTTTATAAGGCTACTTGATCATTAGTAAACCATTTTGCAATTATCGTAGCACAGCTGAAAACTGTTGTGGTGAACAAAGGAGCAATAAAACCGGCCTTCTTTTGACTAGTTCAGTATCTTCAGCATCAGCGTTTGTGGGTTCAATTACAGGCTCAAAATGGCCAGAAACTACAAACTTTCCCCTGAAACTTGTCAGCCTATTTTTGTTTTGAGAAATTATAGCTATTCCATGCGAAAAATTGCCAAGAAACTAAAGATCTTGAACAACGTTGTGTAGTACTCATTTCACAGAACAGCGCAAACTGGCTTTAACCAGAATAGAATGAGGAGTGGGAGGCTCCGGTACACAACTGAGCTAGAGGACAAATACTAGTTTGAGAAACAGACGCCTCACAGGAAACAGAAACTGGCAGCTTCATTAAATAGCACCCACAAAACAGTCTCAGAGTCAACAGTGAAGAGGTGACTCCAGAATTCTGACCTCAGTTGCAAAGAAAAAGCCATATCTCAGACTGGCCAATAAAAAGAAAAGATTAAGATGGGAAAAAGATCACAGACATTGGCCCGAGGAAGAACTTTGCCAAGAAGGCCAGGATCGTGCCATTGGAACACAGGAGGGACAGTCGCTGTAAATGGGCCTCTGTACACCTATTTAGATATTCCATTGAAAATCAGCCATCTCCAGCTACAATAGTCATTAACAACATTAACAATGTCTACACTGTATTTATGATCAATTTTTTGTTATTTTAATGGACAAAATTTTTTAGCTTTTCATTCAAAAACCAGGAAATTTCTAAGTGACCCAAACTTTTTAAGTGACTTGTTAGAGCACGATTGTCATGAATCACTCAGTAAAGGCAGAAATGGTGTGGTCTCAGAAGCAGAGCGACAGGCAGATTTATTAAAGGGTTCGGGCAGGAAATCGTGGACAAGCAGCAAAATGGTTGAAACACAGTAAACCAATACAGACCAATACAGGCAACGATACCAAAAACACCAGGCAGGCGGGTTGTCAAGAAGGCATGCAGGCAGACAAAACGGCAGGCAAAAATACAAGGCAGGCAGGTAGAATAGTCAATTAAAGGGTTAACGATGTGCCAGGACATTCTACCTCTGTCCTGGGTAATTCTGGTGCCAACATGCAACAACTTTCAACGGCTAGTTTGGTGCGACCGGGATAGCATCCCAGGGTTGCAGTGATGCACCTGCGCTTTGATGCACCACCATAGACCCTGACCACTTGTGAGACCTGCCGTGCTAATTTTCTGACGTTTGTAAAGCCTATTGTTTACACTTTTAATACCTATTCATGTTTAATTAAAAATACCAAAGCAAACTGATGACTTTTCAGGCATGGCATCAACTGTTGTTGTTCTCCAGCCTGGTCCTTGGTTACTTTTTGCATGTGGTGACCTTGGGTGGTCTTGTAACAGATCTTGTAGCAGAAAGAAATGATTCCATCCACATAAAGATGTAAGTTGAGATACAATTATATGTAAATGATCAGAAGCTTTGCATCAGGAGCCTTACTTCCCTTAACGAACACACAAAACATTGAGTGAAATGATGCAGGTGTTCAGTTACAAATTCACCATTCAAATGTAGTATCTTATATTGTGGTTTCTAGAAGTGGGATAAAATATCTTACCTCAGTTAACCCCAAACACCAGTGATATGAGCCTACACTAACTCAGTGCCTTTGTTGCCACGATTCAGAGACGTGAAAGCCTAGAAAGAGGAACAAAGAGAGGAATTGTCATGTCCCCATAAACATGGGAAGTCACCTAATTTTTGCTTCCTCTGTGAAGACAACTGATGATCTGGAGTTCTCCTAGATTAAGCTAATGGTGGCATTATCTTTATTTTGTGTGTGCATGTGTGTACATATCTAAAAATGCTTGTGAGTATGTGTTCCTAACCTTACTATACAGTTGTGCTCAAAAGTTTGCATACCCTTGGAGAATTGATAATGTATGTACCATTTGTAAAGAAAACTAGTGAGCAGGCAAAACACGTTTTTTATTTCTTATGGGATCCACATTCAACTGTAAGTCATGACATAATGGCACAAACATAAAACAAAACACGGCAACAAAGAAAAAAATGACCCCGTTCAAAAGTCTGCATACACTTAGTTCTAAATACGGTGTATTGCCCCCTTTAGCATCAATGACAGCATGCAGTCTTTTGTAATAGTTGTCTATGAGGCCCTGAATTTTTGCAGGTGGTATAGCTGCCCATTCGTCTTGGCAAAATGCCTCCAGGTCATGCAAAGTCTTTGGTCGTCTTGCATGAACCGCACGTTTGAGATCTCCCCAGAGTGGCTCGATGATATTAAGGTCAGGAGACTGTGATGGCCAGTCTCCAGAACCTTCACCTTTTTTTGCTGTAATCACTGGAGGGTCAACTTGGCCTTGTGCTTAGGGTCATTGTTGTGCTGGAAAGTCCAAGAGCATCCCATGCGCAGCTTTCATACAGAAGAATGCAAATTGTCTGCCAGTATTTTCTGATAACATGCTGCATTCATCTTGCCATCAATTTTCACAAGATTCCCCGTGCCTTTAGGGCTCACACACCCACAGAACATCAGTGAGCCACCACCATGCTTCACAGTGGGGATGGTATTCTGCTCACTATAGACCTTGTTGACCCCTCTCCATACATAGCGCTTATGGTTGTGACCATAAAGCTCTATGTTGGTCTCATCACTCCATATTACAGTGTGCCAGAAGCTGTGAGGTGTGTAAAGAATTGTTTCGGCCATATTGAAACCAGGATTTTTTGTGCCATTGGCGCAGTAAAGGCTTCTTTCTGGCAACTTGACCATGCAGCTAATTTTTGTTCAAGTATCGTTGTATTGTGCTCCTTGAAACAACCACACCGTCTCTTTCCAGAGCAGCCTGCATTTCTCCTGAGGTTATCTGTGGGTTTTTCAGAACAATTCTTCTGGAAGTTTTGGCTGAAATCTTTTTTGGTCTACCTGACCTTGGCTTGGTATCAAGAGAGCCCCGAATTTTCCACTTCTTAATAAGTGATTGAACAGTACTGACTGGAATTTGCAAGGCTTTGGATTTTTTTATATCCTTTTCCATCTTTATATTGTTCCATTACCTTGTTACGCAGGTCTTTTGACAGATCTTTTCTGCTCCCCATGGCTCAGTATCTAGCCTGCTCAGTGCATCCCCGTGGGAGCTAACAAACTCATTGACTACGGCTACAATGTTAGTGTAATGGGTTGAACAACTGGTGGGGGTCTTTGTCAGATCGGACTAACATGTAGGCACGTTTTCATATTGTCAAGTGATGGCCTACAGTAAACTCTCTTGCCTATGAAAGGTTTTTTGTAATTGATATGCGTAACAACAGGACTGACGTGACAGTTTCTGTTCGCGTACATTGAAATTCAAGGTTAGCCAATAGCATTATTACCTCTATTGCGTCATCTCTGAGTCAGCACCAGTGGATAAAGTGGTGGTCAATTTTTTAACCTCCCTAGGCAGCCAGATTACTGGTGTGAAAATGTATCACTGCCTTCCTTCGAAAACGCTTCTTGTTATGAATACAATGTTTGCAATATCCATTAACAATTATTTCATTATTTAAAACCATATCAAAATGATTAACTTAGATTGTGATAACTATATTGAAAAGCAATAATGCAGAATATTTTTTAAATTATTTTTATCATTCATCTAATCTTATTCCTATTATATTAAAGGGACACTGTGTAAAATCGTCTAAAGACAAAATTTGCACAATAACAAGACGTTTCCTCCATCCCTTCTCTTACTGGCCAAGACCGGAATAGTATTAGTTAGTCCAGGGTTTAGTTTATGGTGGATGGAATAGTACTAGTTAGTCCAGGCTTTAGTTTATAGTGGAGGGAAAGTACTAGTTAGTCCAGGGTTAATTTATGGTAGAGGGGATAGTACTAGTTAGTCCAGGGTTTAGTTTATGGTGGAGGAGATAGTACTAGTTAGTCCAGGGTTTAGTTTATGGTGGAGGGGATAGTACTAGTTAGTCCAGGGTTTAGTTTATAGTGGAGGGAAAGTACTAGTTAGTCCAGGGTTTAGTTTATGGTGGAGGGGATAGTACTAGTTAGTCCAGGGTTTAGTTTATGGCGGAGGAGATAGTACTAGTTAGTCCAGGGTTTAGTTTATGGTGGAGGGGATATTACTAGTTAGTCCAGGGTTTAGTTTATGGCGGAGGAGATAGTACTAGTTAGTCCAGGGTTTAGTTTATGGTGGAGGGGATAGTACTAGTTAGTCCAGGGTTTAGTTTATGGTGGAGGGGATAGTACTAGTTAGTCCAGGGTTTAGTTTATGGTGGAGGAGATAGTACTAGTTAGTCCAGGGTTTAGTTTATGGTGGGGGGGTTGTACTGCGAGTGTCTAAAGCGAGTCTGATGAGGCAACAATAAATGCAAATTGATTGACGAACAGCCACGAAAGTTTCAATAGGGAATATCTCAGGCACTCTTAACAATTTTGTGGGGAAACATCAACTTAAAACTTTAAGCGCTTCTGGTCATTCAAATGTGTATTTATGTTTGTAGAATAGTAATAAACTTGTACCATGTAGTCCAATTAAAAGCAGTCGGTTGGTGTCCTGATACCTGAGGTTAGAGAGACGATAATAGCCGTAAAGTTGCTGGTATATAATATCAATCATATGATAACGTGTAGTTATGGGTTTGGGGAGCTCCATTGGTAAACTGTACCAAGTAAGCCCCCCCCATACAACAAACACACCGTTTTATGGTGGGACTATTTTGAGACCTCTCTCAAAATAGTATCTACAGACGCCTTACAAGATTAGATTACAGGGCTGAACAGCCATGAGTTTGCTACCACTGTTTACTGCCTTTGTTGTTTTTAACCTTAGTTTAATTTTGTTTTACGCCTTAGTTTATTTTGTTTAAAGTCCTAGTTAATATTAATTTAAAGATCTACATTTTGTTTTCCGCATTATTTCATTTTCTTTTAAACTTTCGTTTATTTTGATTGTCTCAGGTTGACATTGTGTTTTTTTTTTAAACTGACTTGACAGATCCAGGAAACTTAACAAGGTACTGTGTTTCTTGTGTGTTCAAATTTTCACAGACTGTCTTGACAGATACTTAAAGGTGCACTTCAAAGGTATATATAAAACTTCTGAGGCTAAATGTAGAATTAGCCTAAATGACAACTTTCCCCCGTGCTATGGCCCTCAGAAACCAACCATCTGCCCTAAGACTAACAGTACTATGCTAGACATCTAACTGTTAACGCCAAATAAAACTGCACAGTTGTAAAACTATCAGCAGTCTTACACCAAGTAAAATTTTGGGCATGTAAATGTACTTCCTAGGTGTTGTGTAGAACAGTATTGTAAATGCATGTATAACACCCATGTCTGACAGCTGTATCCACACAAGAGCTGTTGTTGAAACCATCATTGTAACGACTGACGTTATCCAGTTCCTGGTGTGGTCTCTGGTTTCATCATTATTCTCAGTTATCATATGTTGTGGTTTGTGGTGGAGTTAGGGATTCACACAGTTTCTGTACGTATATTGTGTTTGTGTGTGTGTGTGAGTGTCTGTGTGTGTGTGTGTTTGTGTGTGTGTGTGTTTGTGGTACTACTTTTACTGTACATGTGGGATCCAGAAGTGCACTCAAAGATGGTAAGACCTGATCAACTGTCCCCATATGGAAAAAAGCAACGTCTGGCTTAGGGGTTAGGTTTGGTGTAAAACGTACAATAGGGGTAATTTAGGGTTAGTGTTAGGGATAGGTTTAGGCATCAAGGGGTTAGGTTTAGCTGAAGGCATTAAACATAAAGGTTAGGTTGCTGAGGTATAGGTTAGGTCATGAAAAGGAAAATAGGGAATGATGTTTCGTGTCCTGCGAAGGATGGAAAAACAAATGTGTTAATTTGAGTGTGTGTGTGTGTTTCCATATGTTTTTGTTTATTAGGTGTTTTAATGTCTTTTGTGTGTGTGCTCCCAGGCGTGGGTGATGTTGGATGTGCTGATAATAGGCGCTGGCCCCCATGCCCTGACCCTGGCCACCCTGCTGTCCCACCCTGACCAGGCCCTGTCCCCAGCCTCCCCCAGCACAGACATCCTGCATGGGGTCAAACTCAGCCGAGCCAGGGCCCAGAGCAGCCACTTCAAGAACCACAGAAGAGGAGCTAACAGTGAGCCTAACTGCAACACCGCTGAATGTTTTCACAATACCTTTTTCATTAAGGGCCCGAATTAGGTCTACTTCTGGACTACTGAGTCAATTTCCATTATAAGCGCTTTTCAGGAAAGAGGTAGGACATGATCCGAATCCCAGAATCTGGGCCATAATGTAGACACGCGCTCCAGTTTCTCCTCCTGTTTTGATGCAATTTGATTATAAATAAGAGAGAAACTATACCAATAAAATGAAAGTAAAGTCAGTTCAGAAAGTACACCAACATTTCAGTTATAATGTTAAATTAAGAAAATTTGGAACTGGAATTTGTGGTCCTTCCTGATTCATAATGTAGGCTAAAGACAATCAGCACTCTTTATTCAAAACCCCATTTTATAATGTAGGCTGCAGCCAATCAGCATTCTGTATTCAAATCACACGGTTTGTTGTGAGGGCTGCAGCCAATCAGCATTCTGTATTCTGAACACACGGTTGATAATGTAGGATACAGCCAATCAGAATTCTGTATTCAAACCACATGGTTTATAATGTGGACTTTAGTATGCTGTCGGTGCCATCTGTCTGACAGGTCTCTAATGTCTCCCCATGCCTAGGACAACAGCCAGAGAGGGAGCTGACTGCTCCAACCCAGTCCCAGGCCCAGTCTAGAGACTAAAACCCAAATCACCATTAAACGTGCGTTTTAGTCAATAATCAAGGTGTAGCCTTAAAAGTCCAGTTCAATATGACTGGGACGTGACGACAAGACCGTCCATTTTTATTCATCTACAAGGTCCGTGGACTTGTTGTTCAGGTGCCACGTGTTTCTTTTAGGGACAGTGAAACAGGTGTGTGGACTCCATTGTCTCATAAGCTGCCCACCTGACAGGTCGCTAATATTTCTCCAGGGCAGCAGACAGTTGAGCGTGAGAAGCAGGCAGAGACTGAATCAGAACCGGAGCCGTGCCCCCCACTGGACTTCAGAGTGGTGGACTCATACGGAGCATGGACCACACTGTGGGAGAACCAGTTTCGGGCACTCAAAATCCCTCATCTTCGCTCACACACCCTGGTGCACACAGACCCACTGAACAAGGTACTTGTCTAGGGATGGTTATGTTTTCATGTCATTCAGTTCAGCAGGAAGTTAAATGAAATGAGCCTGAATATTTGCAATCAGGGATTCGTCATGACACATTTTTTTCAGGCCATTACATTTCCATAAGCGGAAGAGATGATCCACCACAACACCTCCCTTCATTAGCATACAACATCTCTGCCACCTTGAATATATGAATGGGATCATTCTGATCCCTTTGTCATCAATCACAAATTTGTATGCCCAGAGGGCATTGCAGCAGTTTGTCCTTGAGCACAATCGGACCTCTGAGCTGCAGAGCCTCCCGGACCAGATCTACATTCTGGACGAGAACGCGTTCTTTAACGACATGCGTCTGGGAAAGAAGGCCAAGAGGAGACTGAGTAACAGTCAAGGGCAGCAGAAGAGCCTTTACTTCAGCCTGCCGGAGACCCGGCTCAGTGTGGACTTCTTCAGGCAGCAGGTTGGACATGGAGATGCATGCTGGCCATGCTGAGTAGTGGAGAAAAAGCACAATACTAACCTCCCTACTACTTCAGTGAGTGTCTTAACAATGCATGTGAAAACACACCAGGGCTGCCAAAGCCTAATCTTCTAGAGCCACACTGCTTGCTATTATTGGACAATCTTTAAAATTCATTTAGTAAAGTTTGCATATGCATCTTGTAATTGTATATATATACTGTATGTTTTTATTTATGTGTGTGTGTGTATACGTGTGTGTTCTACTGAAATGAGTGTGAACAATTATTCTCAATCCAGGTAAAAAAATATAACCTGGACAGAGTCCTGATAAAAGGCACAGTGGACAGGCTGATCCCTGTGATGTCAGAGGGAATTGTGACTTCATTCAGGGCGCTCCTTCAGAGTGGGGAGGTTCTTGAGGCGCAGCGGGTTGTCCTGGCCACCGGGCCTACCCGTGCTCAGATGGCCAACATCCCCACATGGGTTTCGGCCATCATGGAGACCTACCCAGAGGAGCGACTGCAGCACACCGTGCAGCTCATGCACTATCACCCTGCCACAAGGTCGGCTAGGCAACGGGAACAAGGATGTCAGGAACCGGAACAGGAAGAGTGTCCTTTGGTCTTATCAGGTGGGTTGACTTTTATAGCTCTGATATGAAGGGCTATAAAAGTAACTGAAACTCAGGTATTAAATCAGACTTGGCAAGAGACTCTGGGCTGAGCGGGGAGTATTACATACAACATTTTGCAACTGGAGCGCAGGTTGTGACAACAAAGCAGTCGTTGACCCATACTGTCACAACACGTGTTTCTTAACACCACCCAAGTTGCGTTAATGTCAGCTCGCAAAAACAAGCAGACATGTTCGGCACGTGGTTATACAAACTCATTTGCACAATAAAATTACAAAATTTGAATTGAATTTAAGAAAAACAAAAAACAGTGCAACTCCAGAAAGACCTGGGGCTGAAGAACGGGAAGCCCAGGCCTAACAATGCCACTGTATTTAAGGTGTGCAACCGTCTCACACCGCCAGACCATGCTCCATGTAACAACAGCACCCTCAGCTGGTCCTCAGGTGACATGACACGGTAGCTGAGTTTCCTATTGGAACACAACTTTGTTTAAAAAAACAAATAGAACAGCACTGTTGATTGTGTTGAGCGGTCTGTTTGCGGACAGTGTGTCTGTTGCAGACGACCCCACTCTGTCTTCCTCCACCAGGTGACTATGTGGTGTCTGAGCCGGGCCAGAGGGTGCTGGTGGTTGGAGGAGGCCTGACTAGCGCTCACGTCATTTCCATTGCATTACAGCAGGGAGCCAGTCATGTGACATGGGTGATGCGCAAACACTTACAGGTCTGACTCGATCTCTTCCCCTATTACGTTTTGCCAGATTTCAAGAGCTTTCAATAAATTCCCTGGTTTTCTTCAAATCTTCAAACCCCCCTCCCCACGTCAGATATCACCCGGTCTCGCCTCTGTTCTTCTCCCCCAGCTGAAGCAGTTTGACGTGGGGGATGTCGAGAGCCTCGTGGGCCGGTACTCCCACGTGGAGCATGGCATCAAGCTGGACGGCCTGGCCTACCTGCGTCAGTTCTACAACGAGAGCAGCCTCCACAAGAGGCTGGCCATGATCAGGCAGGCCAGGAAGGGAGGAGCCGTCACCCCCGAGGCCTACGCGGCCCTGCAGCCCTACATCCAGACAGGCCAGCTGGCCATCCGAGCCTACTGCCAGGTACATTACATCATATACAGATACCAGACCAACTAATGCACTCCTTTATGCAATGGGGGGAGGGGGTCATGTGACACGCTGAAGGCAGGTGTGAGTGTGTGTAGGTGTGTGCTGGGGGGGGGCGCGAGGTACAGTCCAGTGCATGTGTGTGTGTGTGTGTGTGTGTGTGTGGCAGGCGTGGAGTCAGAATGAAAGGGTTAGTGTTGTGTTGTTCCACAGGTGACTGAAGCTAAGTGGTGCTATAAGAGCCAGGGGTGGATCCTGTCACTGTGCGGGCAGAACGACTGTGCGTCCTGGGCAGGAGACAGGATATGGCTGGCTACAGGATGCAAACTGGACGTGAACCAAGACCAAATGCTCTCAGCGGTCATCAAGGAATATCCAATTCAGGTTTGATGCCATAATGTCAAGTCTAGCAAGGATTGTTCATGTTGTTGTTATTTAAGTCAACCCAGGTCCACCAAAATATTTACTCACTTGACCCAAGTTGAACTGTTCCTATTTGATATGTGTGTGTGTGTTGCTCACTTGTAGGTCATCGATGGTTGGCCATGTATTTCGGAGACCTTGCAGTGGGCTCCAGGCTGCCCACTATATCTAATGGGACAGTACACAGCACTTCAGGTATCAGGATTCATGGCTTTAACATAATTAAGAAATTGAGTACAATACATTGTCAGACGGAGATTGTCTCATTCAAATGGCCCGGAATTTTGTTAAAGACTCACAGATTTCTTTACTAAATAAATAATAAAACCCTGGAAAGTCCTCTTATGCAATATTCACCCCCCATGGACAATTTCACATTTTACTGTGCTGCAACAAGAAATAAAAATGGATTTTAACAGGGGTTTTTGCAAAAGATCAACACAAAACAAGTTTATAATATCAAAGTGAATATATAAAATCTGCAGATTGTTCTAAATTCATAACATTACTTCTGTGTAGATGATGTAACAATTCTATTATATTCGGTACTGAAAGGAGGAGTTGAAAAAAAGGGATGAGTTTCGCTGTGGGTTGTGAGGAAAGTTGTCAGCATGGTCTTTAAAAATAAGTCTCTCATTAACCTCACAAAGCGCACCAAACAGAAGCAAATTTACCTCAAAATCTGTTAAAAACATTTGAGCAAAGGTGTGGTCAAAGAGGTGAATAGATGACTTTGAAGCTATTATAGGATACGCCATTTTATATATTTTCAACTACATCTTTGAATTTCACTGGTTGATCATTTTTGAGGATATGGTTGGTCCCATCTACTTGACGACATGGCAAAATCCCTCAATGATGCTGCCATTTCATTCCGACTCCATGAACAGGCATATCCTTAATATAGTGTAAAGTCCACAAATAAACGGGAGAGTACAATGTCTTCATTTTTCATCTGGTCGTTTTATTTAGGAAAGCGACAAAAGTTATTGTAGGCCGTAACCACGACTGAAATGAATAGGCCTTTACTGTAGTTCAGCAATACGCCTAATTTAGAGACCGTACGTAAAGAGTGCAATGGCAAGTTTACCAACTCAACCAAATGTTGTAATTTTAACCAGGAACATGTAAAAGGGGCTACTTCAATGTCTACTATAGTCCTTTATGAGTAGCCTATTTGCCTATTAAGATAATGTTGTGTGTCATCTGCAGTCACTCAGACTGTAGTCACAGTGACTCAGCAGTTTTATTTTCTCCTCTCAAACACTATTATCACCACAGCTGATCTAGACAGTCACAGCGAATCAGCTGCTTTTCTTTTCTATTCTCTAACACAGGTAGGTCCACACGCGGTAAATCTGGCTGGGGGACAGGCGGCAGGCGCCCGAATCGCTAAAGACGTCATAACCCAGCACAACCGAAGACACAGTCGAGACAGGGTGAAAGAGGCAAAGCAAACCACCTCGGAAAGAACCCAGACCGAAGAATATATTGAACAGATGCACGGGTTGATGTGGTTATAATTAAAAACTGTCGTTCATTTCTAAGGGAGAGTTGGTGGGCAATGAATTCCGCAGCCTTGCTGAAAAGTGAGAATGACAGCCACCCCGCCCCCGTACAATTAATTCCTTCCTTCGGGGTGTGAAGCCACGCCCTTGAATTCCGTTTCTGCTCGACCGGTTCTGGAGTTATACTGTCAACAAACATTTTGGGGAAGATAAATGCCTGTTACTTTCAGGATACGCATTGATAAATTATTTCATAGGCTAGCCTACATATAATGTTTGTCTGTCCGTAGTTGTTTCTGTTTGCCAGCACTTTCTGAATCGTCTCGTCTCGTTAATTGACTACTGTTCTACCAGGTTAGTGACATTTAAGTTTGTTAGCCTGTCAAAGAGGTAACACCAATCAATGGCAATGTTATTTCTCCTTACTAGTATGCTGTCTTTTGTGCTTCATATTACCAGAATAAAATTAATTGTTAGCAAAAAATACGCCTCTATCTGTAACAATATCTATGATGTTTAAAAGAATAGGTGTTGAAGTTGATCAATTTGGATCGTTTTTGTAGGTTTTGGCAATATTTTCTGTTCTGTTTTTCTGTAATTATACCGTAAGGAAGGTTGGCCAAAGGCAATAGCGACCATGTTGACAGTTAAAAGTGTTGTGAAGACCGTTTTGAGTGTGGAGCAGGCAGAAGGTGTGGGAGCCCGTGTCCGCAGAAGCATTGGGAGAAAGGAGGTGAGTAGCTGTCATACCGACTGACCCTAGCCGCTTGTCTGAACTCATTGTTACTGTCTCGAGTGGAGGAGTGATAAATATTTAGCGGAATTTGCTAGCAAAAAGCATTTTAACCATGAGCCAGCAGACATTATTCATCTACCATGAATATTGAAATATTAGCATAATTTCAATTTCTGCGTGCACACATTTACCATACTTATTTGTCCCTTCAGTGGGATCCTGCAATTCATACTTAAAATACTTTCATCGAACCATTTCCTCTACAGAATCTCAGATAATGCGCTATTAAAGGCCTTTTAAAAAGTGAATTTCAGAACGCTCCCTAAAGGACTGCATTTCTACAGGATGAACACATGTAGGGTCCTCATTGTGAAAATAGAATAACTACCTAAATTGGCGTAAATGCTTTCTAATGAAAATCTTTGCGTGTCCCATACATATTCTATGTATACACTCCTCCATCAAGTCTTTTCGAAATAATCAACATCAATAACATTGGCTGTGGGTAACAAAATGTTTTTCCTAACAAATACAACTAACTTTGGTCAAACATAAAATAAGGATGAATTGAGGTAATATTATATGGATGTCATCATGTTTAATCATATGATTATGGATGTTAAAATAACTACCATTTATGACGTGTAACCTAATATCTATCCTTGTTTCCAAGCTTTAATTGTAGACAAGACAGCTAGTTGGTGAATGATATTAGCTAATATCATATCTACGTATTTATTTCAGCTGATGAATCTGGATCCTTTCTTGATGTTAGATGAGTTCAGAGTGAGCAAACCAGCCGGCTTCCCTGACCACCCTCACAGAGGCTTTGAGACAGTGAGTCTGGCATTCTGTGTTTAGCTAACGTACAAAAACCTTTGTCTCTTTCTCTGTAGTGATACATTATTGTCTTTGAAGATGCTGTCTGGGACTTCTGGTTACAAGTGGGTCCCTATGTCACCCCATAATGTTTGAGAACCACTGACATAGAGAAGAAAAATCAATTTTGAATTATTTTAATTCTAAATGGTTTTTCCCTGCTGATGACCCAGTTTTATTTGACACAAATCGGGTCATTAGGAGTGACCAGGAAATTAACTTGAAAGGACCAACCATTTTGCCAATTTCAAATGGTGGAAGCTTTCACTGGCATTGTCCATGTACGGATAGTTTACAATCTTTTAGAGTTAAAGTTATTTCCTCAGATATGATCTGATTCTGTCTCTGTGACGCACAGTCAGATAGAGCTGTCATGTGGAAAAAACGGTTCATATGAGGACGAAGCTGATCATTGAAGATGAGACACAGCATAAATGCACAAAGCTTCCAATGCCAGCAGATGGCGCTAACAGGCCTTGATTGTGTGTTTTAATAGAAACGGATTTCACATATTTGGACAAAGAGGAGAGGAAAGAAATTATGCTGTAGTTTTTTATGTTAGTGAATTGTGGTTTATCCAGCCATCCTGGCCGAAGTTAAAGCTAGTCTCTTACATAGAAGAGGCTCAACACGTGTAAAGATGTATAGTGTTTAGATTGGCCAATGAGGAGGAGGGGATGACGTCCCACAGGCCCAGCATGCCTTGCAGCAGGTGTGTTTTCTCATGGTCACATGGCCTCATTTCTCACAGCTGGCAGATCACAGGCTGCTCTCTGCGCCCGGGCTGGAGGTTGAGAAGCCTCCTTGAGAGACAGATGTTGACCTCTGACATGTACCTTCTTCCTATCCGGGAGAGGACATGTGCTCTTGTCTTTTAGTGGCCAGCTAGGGCCTTGTAGAATGTTGTCTGTCCTTGTTCGAGGACATAGCATCAGAGGTGTAAAAAGTACAAAGTAAAAGTACTCAACTGGGTTCGGCTGTGTTCACCACTTTAGGGAAGTATCTAATTAAAAGCTAAGTAACCAGGTAAAGGTAGTTCAAAACTAACCAGTGATCAGTTAAATAAAAAGGAAGAGTGTACATTTCCAATCAAGGTCACTGGTTAGTTATGAACTCTGTTTAACTGGTCATTTTGCTCTTCATTAGGAACTTCCCAAAACTGGTGAACACAGCCGAGCACTTTTACATTGTACTTTTTACACCTCTGCATAGCATTCTTTACATTTCAATTTCAGTAGTTTAGAGTAGTCCTTAGTAAGATTGACGCTGCATTTCTCACACAGATGAACACTACCATGATTTTTATCCTTTTCCTAACCTCAGCTGGCAAAGGGAAAGACTGAAAAAGTAGCTTTTCAGCAGACCCTCTTACTATTTAGTAGAGCCCATTGCTTGTGTACTGTTTAAGTAGTATTTTGCGTATAAACTATCTATGTGTAAAGTCAGTTATTTTGTCCTTGTTAAGGTGACATACCTTCTGGAAGGTGTGTCTGCCCATGAGGATTTCTGTGGCCACTCAGGACTGCTGAATGCTGGGGATTTACAGGTAGAGCCAAGCACACACGCACACACACACAGCACGGCCAGGTTGAGAGGACTACTAGACTCCTAGAGCCAATGAAACTCCCTGGCTGCCACTGACTCACTGCCCACGGATAACAAGGGCAAACAGCTTTACGACTGCTACACGGGAAAAAACCGGAAATGCCTTCAAGGCACGATACTTCATTAGTTCTGCTGGAAATGTGGGTTTGGAAGTGTACGTACATAAATTATAGGTACTACAGTGTGTGGAAGAGCTGGAGCTAACTCATGGCACACAGGGTTTTCTTGTTGACAGAGGAACAGGGGCACTGTGAAACAGGCAGGGGAAAGCTGCTGACGAGGCTCTTAAGTGTTATTGCTCCGCTTATTAAGCTACCCACAGCAACGCTGCATCACTTCCTTGGAACTGTAGAGTGGCATCAGAAATGGCTTCCCATCCCCTATCCTGTATTCCCTACAGCCTTTTCCCTATCCCCTATTTCATATTTCCTATTCTCTGTTCCCTATAACTTATCCCCTATTCCCTATCCTATTTTCCCTAATGCCTTTTCCCTATCCCCTATTCCCTTCCACATATCCCCTATTCCTTATCATATATTTCCTATCCCCTAAATATTATCCCATATCCCTTATCCTTTATTCCCTACCATCTGTTCCTTATCCTTTATTCCCTACCCCCTATTCCTTATCCTTTATTCCCTACCATCTGTTCCTTATCCTTTATTCCCTACCCCCTATTCCTTATCCTTTATTCCCTACCCCCTATTCCTTATCCTTTATTCCCTACCCCCTATTCCTTATCCTTTATTCCCTACCCCCTATTCCTTATCCTTTATTCCCTACCCCCTATTCCTTATCCTTTATTCCCTACCCCCTA